>OX579636.1:30534053-30829014 GCA_951230915.1 Antitrichia curtipendula
AAATTTTCAGTCATTAAAAAATTGTTAAGTAGAAGTAGGTTCAAGATTGAAGGAATAACTAAATTGTTAATAGCTCTAAGACAAAATTGAAATACCATAATCCCAACGGTGAGATTGTTCTAGCAAGCAAATTCAACCTTGTCTAACAATTTTTTTTCTGAAAATCGTAAAAATTGCATTAAAAAATGAATCCTAAAAGTTATTTTTTCAAGAAGATGCTTAGATTGCCCAAAAAACTAAGATTGTCCATAACTTTTTCATTATTAGTCCAAATAGAATGAATCAAAGCTTCACATGTACACAAAAAGACATAGATTTAGGAAAAAATATTTAAGAAATTTATTTTGACTTTCTGTGATTTTTTTGTGTTGCCCGCCAAACTCTATTTTTGGCATAACTTTTTTTCCTGGGCACCATTTGAAATAAAAATTATATATCCACAAAGCTCTCGCAAAACCGCACAATCTCAAAAAATCCCCAAAAAATTCTCTACAAATTGAGGTCATAGGAACCTACCCAGACCCAAATTGTCCCCCAAGGGGACAAACAGGCCTTTCGGGGTTAACATTTTAGTGGTAGTCACAGCTTGTTCACCGTGATGGTGAACAATGAACATTGAAGTGGTGGCGGCGTAGGGTTGGCTTGCTTTCGACAGAATATTCTTAGCGGAACATTGATTGTTCACTCTCAACATCCACCTCCGGAGGTGGATGTTGGGAGTGAACAATCAATGTTCCGCTAAGATTATTCCTTTGTTCTCTTAACTTTCAATTACATCCGTCCATCTCGCCATTATCCATCCTCCATTGTTCATTCTCAACATTTGAACAAAAAGGGTGGTCACGGCTTGTTCAATATTCGTCACTTCTCATTGGCCCCTCAAAGCACTTTCCATTGTTCATTGTTCATTGTTCACCATCACGGTGAACAAGCTGTGACTACCACTATTGTTGCAAATATAAATAATTTTCCCATGATATCGTTTGTTCAAATATAACTTTTGCATTTGTTTGGCACAGTGGGTGCCTGGCTAAAATTTGGAACACGAAGCTGGAGGTGCCTGAATTTGAGTGCGTGGTGCGTTGCACATTGAGTGACTCCCATCCACTCAAATGAGCTTAGCTTACGCCAGTCCCACTTTCCTGCAGACTGCCTGCAGTCGGTCCCTGCCTGCGGTCCAAAGGAAAGCTTCCGTAGTCATGGACTCCCCTTCCGTTTCAGCCTTCCTGTTGCCTACGTTTAATAAGTTTATTTCCTTCTTATTTTTCCTTTTATTTTTCCTTCCACGGCAGTCCGTTCCGTCCCTTTGTTCAGTTCCCGGTCAGTCTTGTCCACCGAAAACTCCCGTGCCATGATGGTAGACGGACTGACAGCCATGGTCCCTGGAGCTTGGTCCCCACTCCCAGGGGGATTTCTTGGCAGGGGGAAGCCACTTGATTCTCGTGTTCGGGTTGTTCGTCACAAACTACGTTCTACGTTGGCCTGGCTATGGATTCCTCGGGGAGCAAATCTGAAACGGATAAGGTAGCAAGCCTGGTACCACCCTGATTTGCAATCTGAATTGGTCTGGGGGCAAACGCAACTCCAAGCCAAGCCAAGCCAAGCCAAGAGGGGCACATATTTTCAAGAGGTGTGCACTTGGTTCACAAATCAAACCCAAGTGGAGTTATAATTTTACAATGAAAAATTGAAATTTCTGTGAAATTCTGAAGTGGTCTGTACTGAAATCACAAAAGTGCTCGTAAAGTGGAGTCATGAATGTCCCATAAACAACCCATAACCACCTTAAGTACTCAAGGATTGACACATTTATCCCTTAAAGGCATTAATTAACTGTTTTTTAGTCAAAAAAAAGTGAACGCATTTGAATGTTTTTTGGGACGGAATTGGGACCAAAAGTAAGGGATGAAATTGGGCAATGAGCAGGATTGGGTTGGTCTACCTTAAAGGTTTAGGGGACAATGGCAAAAAGTTGGATTGGATTTTGGAATGCTACTAGTATGCCGTTGCCACAACCAAAATAAAAGTAATTTTCTAATTTTAAAAAAACAAACTCATAAAAACTTCAAAATTCAATTATTTTCACATCGTATGTCCAAATGCCCCGAAGCAAAGCTCATGCAACTCTCCTTGCAGAGAGCTTTCCAGCTACATCAAGAATGTGACTAGGGGATGCACTTTCTAAAAGATCTCACCATAACAAACAAAACAAAACAAATAAACAACCTAACCTAAGGTATGGATTTCAACCCTTTCGCTCATTTTTAGCCATTTGGGGAGGTAGAATTTGCAACTAAAGTAAGTTGTCAATTCTACTAGCCATAATTGCCTAGGCCTACCAATCTAGTGACTGTTTCTTATATTGTGACTATAGTTGGGCCAACTTGCTTACCAACAACCCCACCATATTGCCAAATCGGCACTACCGTGCAGCCTCTCTAGTATAATGAAGTTATCTATTGATTACTTTTCAGCCTCAATGTCTTTCAACAGTTAAACTCCAAAGGACATGCTTGCTCTATGGCCACATTGTTCACACCCTCTAAATTCAATTTGGCCTTCAAAATTGTCTTTGATTTCTAATCTCATATTTTTACCACACCAATATGACCAAATATTTTGTAGGGATTTGAAAATTTTAGCAATTCAATTTTTCACAAAATAGGGGTTGCGATTTTAAATTATTATTATTATTTTAAAATAAAAGTGGCAAATATAATAAAAACAAGTAAATCCAAGTAGACTCTATTGACTTCATATTTTGAAATTTTATCATGATACTTGTAGAATAGCTCCTAATCATCATGTTTTACATATGCAATTTTTTTTCACATTATTTTTATATGTATTGCCAAAGTAATAAAGTACTCTTGGTGAGATAATTATTTAATGACTCTCAAGTAAATTCTTAGATATTATCAACATGCTTAAGTTGAAGATTACATGCATTTTTTCCTTAAAATCTTGAAAGATGAAACTTCACCTTTGGAAAGTACTATAAAGTGTTATTTTTGAAGTTTTAGCATTAAGTTCTATTTTTTATTGTTAATAAATTGGAATGAGAATATACTTCAGTAAATTAGCTAAAAAATCTAATGGTCGGATCTTCAAACACAACAAAACAAATAAAATATTTGAAGCAATTTTGAAGCAAATTTTTTATGGAAGTTTTGACCTTTTGATGTGAAGAAATTTTAGGGTTGATATGATGTTATAAAGTTTGGAAATTGTCCTATAATTATAATACAGTAGTTTAATAGTAATTAAACAGCAATAAATTACTATGAAATTATTAATATAATATAAAATATGGATTATAATATGTCAAAATATTACTAAAATAATAGTATCATATTTAATATTGTTAAATTAAACAGTAGATCATGAATTTAAGATTTGTAAATTTTAAATTCCTTATTGTCACACTCCCTTGCTAATCCCAAGTTGTCACATATTCATTTTTATACTAGAAAGTTTCTTACAACTACAAGTACTTTGATTCACATGGTGTATTTGTAAGGAATTAAAGTATATAGACTCCTTAACACCACTCTCGCCTTTCGGGACAATTTTTTTGGTTCATTTTATAGGAATAAACTACAATAATTAAAAACTAAGGAACCATACTACTTATGTGAATTTACAAATCATCCCAATGCAAAATTTTATTGTATTCTAACCATTAATAGATTTCATGTCTAAGTTTATGTTGTAGAAGATGTACACATTTCAAAGAACATTGTATTGGCTGTAGTGGTCAAAATTGTTCATCTAAACTTTTCTAAAATGCAAGCAAAGTCTAGTTTGCACATTAGTTTTATTAAGATTTTTGTAGAATATTGATTATGAGTTCATGTCATATTGTGAGGATTGTACAAATTGGTCAACCTTCAAAACAATGAAATCAAAGTTTATGAATTATGAACATAAGTTTAAATTTTCTACATAAACTCTTTAAACTAAAATTTTGAAATTCTATAGTTTTGTTGTTGAAAATGCTTTTAATTAATATGAAGCACTGCTAAAAAAATTATCTATGTAAAAACTCCATTGCAACAATATATCCCACCTCAAAAACTCTTAAGGTCTAGATAAAATCAATGTAAAATGATATGTACTATTTTCATTCTAGCTCAAATAGTATGGTTGTCATTCAAATTTCATCCAAATTTACAATATTTAAATGATTTCATCCAAAGTAACTCCTAAATTATCAAATGTTTGTTAAAGGGATAATTGAAATTTGGGTAGGTGATATTGAAAAAATGAATAGATGTTTTTAAAAATTGGCACAAGATGGAGACATTCGCTCCCTTCATGGAAATGTTAAAAAATCCTTCTAATGGAATGTTGAACTTTTGGAGCAAAAGTTACTCTACCCAAGAAAATCTAGACTATTCAAACAATTTAGGCATCTTCTGTAAATATTCTCATCTACTTTTGAAACTTGGCATGTACGTAATGAGCATGTGATAACATAATTTTTTTTTTAAAACAACTAAACTTTGAGTGCAAAATTCTACAAATGTGTCGGGCAAGTTTGAAAAACACATGTCCATCTAGCTACAACTGTTATTATATTGGAATTTTCACCCTCATAAATTCTTGAAAATTTTCCATACATTGTCATGATCATGCACTACACTTTTGTACGGTTCAATTTTGAAAAAGTTTTCATTTTCAAATTTGAACAAGAAGTTGTATTTGAGAACTTTTCTCTTAAAAACACTCCCAGTCTCTTAGAGGTTGATGTGAGGATTTAGATGGTGGGTGCACTTAAAATTGCACCCTCACTGAAACCTCCATCATCACTTCGTGTACATCTCCAAAATCAAAATGTACATATGATGAAGAAACAATTTTAGAACATTTACAAAAAAAAAACTTTCACCTTGCATAATTAATGCATAGGGGATCCAATTGCCGCGTTCTTTGGTGCGCTGGAACCTCTTTTCACTTGGCAACAATAAAATATGGAAAATATGACTACTCTAATTACAGTAACTAGGCACAGTAGCAAAAAGTGGCGGTTTGGGGTGTACCCACCTTACTGCACTGTTCAAATTGTCCTACTGATTGGAATAAGTTGTGCAGGAAGAGAATCCTACAAATTAGGTCTTGTCTCCCTTACACACCTAACTTATACATTGTCAAGTGCGGCAGATATCTTGAGTTTTGTATCCCATGATATTGTCATGCACTGTTTTTTGTTTTGTTTTTGAAACAAACGAAACGTCATTCACTGTTTGAAGACTCTGTTGTTGTCTTGTGGCTGACAACGGGAAGGAATGGGAGCCATGAAACTCCTCCTCGCCTTTCTTGTCAGTGCACATTCTCCTGCTCACCTGCCGGCTGCCTGCTTCAGGTAAGGCAGTACGTACTACTGTTAAGCACAATTAATATGGACCTGTAAACAAATTTGATTAGCGCTGCAGCCGAGGTCAGTTAACAGAACATGCCTCCACATGAGAATCTTGTGGAAATACTGATACCAATTCTGAACCCTGTGCTTTTTTCCTGGATTTGCGGGGGAAAGCCACTGCGACTAACTCACAATCGAATTCATCCCATACGATAGTTTGGATGTAAAGACACTTTCACCGACTTCGAGAATCGGTTTTCACCCGTTTCAAGGAACCCTTGCGATTAGAAAAGGAGTTGTTGGTCCAGATTTCAAAAAATGTTCTGATAAGTCGATCTTTCCATTTGACCTTTTTCAAGACTTTAACTTAGAAAAATGAAAACCCCACTGCTCTGCCTCGCTCTGCAATCTGCAATCTCAACTTGCTGTACAGTACTGTACGTTACAAAGTCCGTCGCTGGCGTCGCAGCTTTGCCTTCTTCCCCCAAATCTGCTGCTGCAGCATTGAATCTTCCATTCTGTAAGTTATGAATGAAATCGAGCGAGCAGATCAGCGCCATTGGGAGAGCAAATTCTAAGGAGATAGCCAACCCAGGTGTACGTCGTCCATGAGGTTGCTCAGTCATTCTGTTGAAATTCAAGTTCCTTACAGTACTTTTTTTATTGTTAAAATTGTTAAAATCAACCCAAGAATACGGTGCTACTGGTGTGCATGAAGGATCACTGGAGAGGTCCTCATGCTTCTGCCATATGGCAATCCAGTTGCAGGTGCACTTTGTAAGTTACGTTATTACAGAGATATATGAAGCTGACGGAACCGAAGAAGGATCCCTTAACTTAACTTAATTAATTCAGGTTGTTTGTGGCTTGCATCACCCACACTGACTGCCAACAAAATCTGTTCCAACCATTGGTAATATAACTGTTTCTGCAGACAGTCTGCCACTGTGAATAATCCCGGGCGTCAGTGTACCTGTATTGGATTTTTGCAGTCCAAAGAAAGCACGGATCGACACGGAACCCGAAACGCTCCGACAGACGCCCATATTCTCGGTAATAGATGGATGATGAATAGAGTACTACGGAGTACTGACTTCGTCGAGACTACTGTAGTGTACCCTGTACCGTTGCCACAGTCAAAATAAAAGTAAAAGTAGTTTTAAAAAAAAATTGAATTTTAAAATAACTTCAAAATTCGTAACTTTCAAATTGGAAAGGTGTGCAAGGGCTTTTAAAAAAATAAAAAATAATAATAATAACAACTCCAAAATTCAATATCTTTGACACTGTAAATTAGAACACCACAAAACAAAGCCCTAACACCCCTTTTGGCAAACAACTTTTCAATAGTACCAAAAATGTGAATGAAGGATGTATGATCTGATTGAAACAAACGAACAAAACTAACAACAATCTAATTTAAGATGGAGACTAATGTGCCTTGTGCCATTGCCACCACCAAAATAAAAGTGAAAATAATTTTCTAATTTATAAAACTTTGAAATTGAATAACTTTTACACCGTAGTGGGAGAGGTTGTGTTCTTGGTACAAATAGAAAGCTTTATGCACAAAGGAGTGCAAGGATTGTTTTGTAGCCTTTGGACATGCTATGTGAAAGTTATGGTTTTTTCATATTAAAAGAGAATCTGATCTGTTCTTTTAATTAAAAAAATCCATTACTTTCTTACCATAGGTCTAAACGCCATGAAAGTGGCACAAATAGAATTTTTTTTTGCATGAAGGAGTGTAGGGATTTTGTTTTATGTTGTTTGGACGTGCGGTGTGAAAGTTATGAATTTTCCAAAATAAAAGATAATTTAATTCAATTTTTGAATCCATTAAATAACTGAAATTCAATACATTTTACATCATAGGTCCAAATCCAATGAAACAAATTCCGTGCATCCCTATGTGCGGAGAACTTTCTAATGTCGTTGACGGATTCATAATTTCTTAGATCTTAGCACATCAAACAAAAAAAAAAACTAATTTAAGGCATAGATAAAATATAATTTATTTTTTCTGATCATATTGAAATAAAAACCTTCATCTTTAGCAAAGACTTCAGAATACTACTTTTTGAGGTTCAGGACATTGATCTTGCAATCTACTAAGGGGTTCATTCTAAAATTTTGGGAGGATGTACTTGAACAAAGGATCTTACTAAAAGATTTTACTTTTGAATTTTAAAAGAATATATATATACTAATATCATAGCCTTGCTTTGGATATGCTTATTTTGAAGCAATTTTGGATATCACATCAATGTATAACCTTAGGAATAAAAAAATGTAGAACACCTAAAACTCAAAGACAATTCAATCAAAAGTAAATTGAAAGAAATTCACCAAATGCAATAAAATACTTCCAAGATAAAGACTGAAAAAAACACCAATCACTATCTGAATTAAATTTAAAAAACAAAAAAATGAATTCTTGTGATTAGCTCCATTGCAAAAAAAAAAAATAGTGCCTCAAAGGGATTGTAAAACTATACTAGCAATGATGCAACTTGCTGGAATTTATTTTTCTTTAATAATAACAGACCTTGCCAGCCAAAATTTGACCAACTTTGAACTGCATTTTTTAAAGTTTTTTTTAATTAATTAAAATTTTATGTCATCACTATCAGTTCAAATTGAAGGGCCTTCTTTAGGCCTCATTCTTCTTGTAATGATAATAAAGACAACACCCAACAATATAAATAATGGCTTTACAAGATTAAAATCCAAGCCATCAATTATGTACTCAAGCATTAGATGAAAATTAGGGGTTGTAAAGGGCCGCGAGCTCCTAGACTGTTGAGAATGTGGGAACTACACCAAATCAGATAATATTATTTCAATATTTTTTAAACATTTTTTTGAAAAAAATTATTTTAAGCTATTTTTTAATATTTTAATTACTAAAAAGTAATTGTTTTTAATTATTTTTATTTTTGGGCAATAGTGGCTGGTTTATAGTGTGAAAAATAAGCCTGAAACGGTCCTCCAATGTAGCTAAAAAACATCAAATGGATTTTCTGCAAATATACTCCAACTTAAATGAGTGATATCTAGCTAAAACCCAAAATAATTATACTCACTAACAAAATACCAACAAACATTACTATTTATTTTTATTTGCTGATCATGGTTACTAGTTACTAACTGGATTGTTGGTTGAAATAGAACTTCCGTATGAAAAGCAATATTAAGAATTGCCTCATCTATCCCTGCCTTAGAAGCATGGCTAGTCGAACTACCTCTGATAAACTCTTCATTGACAATGGTTTTTAGATCAATGTCATAATAATAATAAATATTACGTGATTGCAAAAAATATTTTTATTATTTGTTACTTTTATCTATTGTTGGCTTTCAATACTATTAGTATTTTTTGTATTGCTAATACTACCCACTTGATTAGTTAGTGAATCTCTATGGACCATTGATTTTTACAAAGATCTTTTACACTATTGGCACGTGCATGTTTTCTATTGAACAACTTAAAACATACAAACGTGGGATTTCATGTTGTTGTTGCCATTGTGGATGTCATCCATTCACACTATATATTAGATTTTTAAGCAAGGATACGGAGTGGGATTTTCATTGGAAATAGTGACATGTACTTTGACATGTAGGAAAATTATAAGGCGGCCTAAAAGTTCAAGCAAAAAAGGAGTTATGCTTCATAATTATTTGGAAGAAGTGTGGTATTGAACTATTACTTTGGGAAATTATGTCAAACAACAAAGCCAATTTTTATGAACTTGTTTAAAATTATTGAAGTACTATTTCAAAAAATCCTC
Organism: Antitrichia curtipendula; assembly: GCA_951230915.1. NCBI lineage: Eukaryota > Viridiplantae > Streptophyta > Bryopsida > Hypnales > Leucodontaceae > Antitrichia > Antitrichia curtipendula. The sequence continues at coordinate 30,543,210 of OX579636.1, forward strand.
CAATTGAAAGGTTCAAGTGGGTCTAGGGACTAAGATGTTAAAATCTCATTTCCAAATTCTTTAGCTTGGGGACTCAAAGTACTCCCAAACCCTAAAAGTAGAAGTGGAACATAAATTCAAAATTTTGTACTAAGTTAACTAAAGAAATGAAAAATTTATGAAAAATTTGCATAAGCCATGTCCACCTTTAATATGAATATCAAATCTAAAATTATCCATCTATCAAAAATATCCACTTGGAATTTTCTATATGCAGTTATATCAAAGACCACCAATTTGTAGATTTCTAACTCCACATTAAAAAGAAATCTAGATCCTGCTTAGGATTGTTTGACTACATGAGAATGTGCAATTACTAAAAAAAATACAACCCCCCAAAAAATTAATGACTTTTTTTAGCCCACATGATCACTTGGTGTGCCAAGTAAGATTAGGGATTAAAAATAATAAAAATAAAATCTCCTTAAATTTACACATCTGCCAAAAGTCAAATGGCCCTCCTCAGTGGCTAGATTTTCTATAATGTCTGAAAGACTATTCGCTTGGAACTCTTTCAAAGACTACTAGCTTGAAGTTGTTTAACTCCAGTGTACTTTTTTTAATCTTGTAGTTGTCTAATTCTAGTTTACAATTCATCATCTATAATCTTGATGTCTAAATTCACTATAATTGTCATCATGTTGGAGGTTGTTTAACTCTAATGCACTTGTCATCATCTTGTAGTTTCTAACTCCAATGCACTTTCCATCACCTTATAGTTGTCTAATTCCAATATACTTATCATTTTCACATGAAAGGGCTAATTTTACTTTTTTACAAAACAATTGTATAATTAAGCAATATATATCATTTGAAGTTGACATTGTAGTTGTTGTTTTGTGTTTTTACCATATACATTGATGACTTTTGAAATTAAATATAAAATTAGTCTTTGAAGTCTACAACTTGAAATTTGAATAAAGTTCCAATATTTGTAGGAAAAAACTTGCTTGGAATTCATCATTTTTTGAATCATTTGATGCATTGCACAATTTCTAGCATTCTTTTTATCTACAAGAAGTTGAAGATCTAAAACAACATTAATTTATTCAAAATTGCATGCTTTAAATTATTGTTTTTGGATCCTATGGGATTGAAAGAATAAACTATATAGATATGAAGTCTATAACCACATAGTTAATCCTTACATGACTTCCCAACCCCTTGAGCATTGTTCCATGAGAATCTTTGTTATCCTACTTGCTTGCCAAATGGAACCATTATTAAGCGCACTTATTCACTTCCGCTTTGCGTGAAAAATCCAATGCTTGTAGTTGTTTGACAAATTATAAACTTATAAGAGTGATGAGGCTAATCAGAAGATGCCTTGATTGTTTCTTTGACAACCTGCATAAGCAGACTATACATTGTGATCTTTTGCATTGTCTCCAAAGTTGCTTGTTGCAAGGTTTTGTTGATAGAGAAATAATATATTGGCATGAATAAAGGAAATTTGTACTATTTATGGGTACTATCCCTCATTTTCCATTCAAATTGCTCAGTTTGACTAATTGGAGTTTATTTGCTAGAACACCCAAAGCCTAATTGCCCTTCATCCAAGTTTAGAGTATTATTCTTAGATTTGTCCCATGGAGAAGAAAATTTTCCTTTAAGCACGTTAGTAGAAATATGGGTCATCTAGACTTGAGAAACATGCCCCTTAAAGACCCACAACTAGTCAAGTTGGTCATGTGGATCTTCTCATAGATCCTTTCTCTAGTCTATGCAATCCATGTTTCTACTATTGGCGTTAAATTTTAGAATCCATCACTCAGTACTCTTCATTTTGTCCCATGCACATAAATGAGAGATATAGAGAGAGAGGTGAAATCAAATATTTTCAAAATTTCAATGTTTTTTGTTATATTTTAAAATTAATGTGATTCTTTTTAATTGGAAAATTCACGCAAATTACAAAATATTCTTAAAAACATAATAATTTCATCAAGTTTATATATTATAATCTATAATTAGATAGTGAAAAACAAATTTCAGTATCATTTTGCTTATATATGGGTGTTTATTGACCCTCAACTTCAAATTGCAATAAAACGCTCATTTTAAGAATTTTTTCAGAGTTTTCAAGTGGAATGGAAACTAAATTTGTAAAGATTTATAACTAATTAGTTTTTATTCAAAATCAAAATTTATTGTTTCAAAATGTTAAAATCAAAATTTAAGAACAAACAATCACATGTGCCAAAATGCATTATACCAATACATCATTCTTTTCCTACAATATTTTATATTAAATTAGAAAATAACTATAAAAGTCATAGTGAATGCAAGGCAGTCAACCAGTTTTTTTGTTTCCTAGTTTAGAGATGGACACTTTCAAGATTTTCAAAAACTCATGAACAAAAATTAGAAACCAATTTTTGTGTAAAATTAGTTTGACATGGTTTGAGAATGTCGAGATTAAGCTAAATCCCCAAAAATTTCATGAAGTGGTGACTACATTCTTGCAAATATATTAGACTATTTTTAAACAGTACACTTCTTTGTGCATCTTAACCCCTAAAACCCCGAGGCCTTTTCTCCATCAAAACACACTCAAAACTGCCACTTCTATTGCAAAGAGCAAAAAAATATAAAAATTGTTATTTTTTGCATATGAAAAACTGTAGGATCTTATACTAGACTAGTATGAGAATGTGTGCAATAAATTTTAGAAACTTTGAACAAATAGATTGCAAGATATTTGCATTCAAAGTGAAGAAAACAAGTTTTTTTGCACCTTGCTTGACTAGATTTTTGGGCTTTGAACCTATTTAACTTAAATTTTTTGTATTGTTGATTTTCATTTTCTAAATTTATATGTTGAATACTTCAGTTGAGAATCTAGGAAAAAAAATTCAAGAAAAAAACACTAAACTTTTACTCATTAAAAATTTGTTAAGTAGAAGTAAGTTCAAGATTGAAGGAATAACTAAATTGTTAATAGCTCTAAGACAAAATTGAAATACCATAATCCCAACAATGAGATTGTTCTAGCAAGCAAATTCAACCTTGTCTAACAATTTTTTTCTGAAAATTGTAAAAATTGCATTTAAAAATGAATCCTAAAAGTTATTTTTTCAAGAAGATGCTTAGATTGCCCGAAAAACTAAGATTGTCCATAACTTTTTCATTATTAGTCCAAATAGAATGAATCAAAGCTTCAAATGTAGAAAAAAAGACATAGATTTTGAAAAAAATATTTAAGAAATTTATTTTGACTTTTTGTGATTTTTTTGTGCTGCCCGCCAAACTCTATTTTTGGCATAACTTTTTCTCTCGGGCACCAATTGAAATAAAAATTATATATCCACAAAGCTCCCGCAAAACCGCACAACCTCAAAAAATCCCAAGACAATTCTCTACAAATTGAGGTCACAAGAACCTACCTGGACCCAAATTGTCCCCCGGGGGGACAAACGGGGTTTTAGGGGTTAAATTCCATGAAAAAAAAAGTTTGTAGATGGAATTTAGAGGTATAACTTTTTCATATAATCAAACATGTGAAAGTAAACAATCTCCCCTCAATTTATTTTTCTTAAATTTGTCATTTTTTACTATATTGGTATTGGTTTATAGTTTATTTCAATTATTTATCTACTTTTAAGAAAAAATTTCAGGGAACTTTCTTAGGAATGTGCTTGAGGATGAAATTTGAATGTGAAAATTTTCATAAATTTTGATATCTGAAACAAATTATGGGCAATATTTACAATCAAAGTTTAGAAATTGGTTGAACTATTAATAAAATGAATTTTTGAAGTTCAAAATCTTCATGAAAGAATAATTGTGATCATATGAAATTGAACTCTATGATTTATCTATAGATGTTTTTTACACATGGTTAAAATAAAATTTCATTATACTAGAATGGTATTTAATTTTAAAATGAGTTTTGAACAAAATGCATAATGTACATAAAATGCACTAGAATCTTTATTAAGAATTGGTTGATCAATCCTCGCATTTGCCCGCCTATTCAATTAGTGTGAGAGTTTGAATATCATGAGTCCCTTTATACTAATTTGGATGAATAATAGATGAATAATGACCTTACCAAATGAATGTAAATATTTGAATGAATGTTAATTAAAGTTGGATAAATCCATACCTTAAATTAGGTTGTTTGTTTGTTATGGTGATTCTGGATCATGTGTCCTTCTATTGCGTTCTTAGTACGTCCTCGATGAGGAGGGGTGCATGGGCTTTGTTTCATAGTGTTTTGATTCATGGAAGAAAAAATATTGCATTTCAAATTTTTATAAATTAAAAAATTAGAAAATAAAATTTACTTTTATTGTAGATGTAGCAATGATACAAGGCACGCAAATTTTATTTTGTGGTGTTTGGACCTATGGTGTGGAAGTTATGGATTTTTCAGTTATTTTTGGTTTTTTAAATTGAATTTTTATTTATTGTTATTTTGGTTGTGGCAATGGCACAAGGCACATTAGTATACATAAAAGTTGGATGACAATCTCATTATTTGAGATAGTACGGAAGTAATATAGACAGCATAATATTGATTATTTCTAAAATAATGTGAACTTTCATATTAGTGTAACTTTTAAATTCCTATAATTTTCAAATTAGATCAAGTTATTACTAACACTATGGGGGGGCAATAATAATAATAACTTGTATACCATGATTTGCTAGGTTATTAGTGAGGAAGGAAAATTAACTTCATATCCAAAATTGGTGTTATCATTTGGGGGGGGGGGGGGGGGGATTTTTAAATTGATAAAATATAGTAATATTTGAACAGTTACTAATTTGGAGGAGAGTAACTTTGATAAAATTAGTATCACATGCACTAGTGGGTGAAAGCATGCTACGGCCTACCACTTTTGATTTAACGGTGTCACACTTGAGGAATTTATTTATTTTAAGTGTACATAAATGAGGATAAATGCATACATAAATTTGGTGTGATGATAGACATTACAAATGTATTCTAGGGTCCAAGCGCATTTTTCAATTTGTACTCAATATCTAGTTTTATTCACTAATATACATGTTTTAGTTTTTATTTTCTTTTCTTATTTTAAATATAAATTTTAATATTTGAACTGGTTGGAAGAAGAAACTAGCACAATTTTACAAGTGGACCTAATTTTCTTATTATTTAATTCCTTCTACAAGATATATTGTGGAATTAAACAATAAAATGAGTTAAACAATATAATAAATAAAAACAAACAAAATTATTAAAAAATTAACTTGAAGACAAATTTAAAAATATAAAAATTTGGCTCACCTATAGAATCTTGTTAGCTTTCTTCACCAAGAATCCAAAGTGTTAAAAAATGTATATACATTTTTTTATTGAATGTGCCAGAGCAAGTAGATTGTACCATGCTTTCCCCCCACTAAAACAAATTAGTATCATATAACTTGAATTCTATGGAACAGGGGGAGTTAATGTATCCAGAGAGAGTTAACGCCTAAATTCCCAAGGGTATTTTTGTCCAAAAACACTCAGAACTACCACTTTTGTTGCATTCGCCCAAGAAAACCAAATAATTTTTTTTTGAATCTAACTATAGGATCTTGTATCGTATTGTACTTTTTTGAGACTATATAGTAAAAAATTCATCAAATTTAATAGTAGGGATTGGGAAACATTAGCATTCAAAGTTGAACAAAAAGTTTTTTTTCAAGAAGATGCTTAGATTGCCCAAGAAACAAGATTGGCCATAATTTTCTCATCCCTAGTCCAAATAGAATAAATCAAAGCTTCACATGTAGAAAAAAACATAATATTTTGCGAAAAAATGTAGAAACTATTGTTTTGACTTTTTGTGATTTCTTTTTGTGTTGCCCATGTACCTCTATTTTTGGTTTATTATGCCATAACTTTTGTTCCCAAGCACCAATAAAATTATATATTCATGGTTCTCTCGCAAACTACACAACATCAAAAAAATTCAAAAAGATTCCTTACAAATTAAGACAATAGGAAGCTACCCGGACCCAAATTGTCCTCCGAGGGGACAAACGGTTCTTTAGGGGTTAAAGAAGTTGAAGAATACCATACCCATCTCCAAAGGTGAGAACAAGATTCTTCAATGAGTTGGGGAAGGATCTTTGGTTTTCTATTCCTCTCCTTTTACATGCATTTCTTCAACAAGTTCTAGAAATGCAAGCTCCTTACTGTGACTCCCTCTAATACCATCCTTACCTTAGTTCCAAAGTCCATGTGCGGAACTCTTGGTATTTTGGGTAGGTACGTGTAATTCAATTTTTGCCATGATTTTTTGGAACTTTTTTTGAAGATAAGAACCAAGATAAGCTATATATATATATTGTTTTAAATTTTTTTCAATCCATGCTTGCTGAGGAACAAAAGTTATGTCATTGTAAGTCTAAAAAGCAACCCAAGGGGAAGCCCACAAAAAATCACAAAAATTTGAATTTTTTTTCTCAAAGATTACATTTTTATCTACATCTGAAGCTTTGATTCAATTTGTTTGAACTAGTGATGAGAAATTTATAGACAATTTTGATTTTGGGGCAATTTAAGCACCATCTTGAAAAAATAACTTATAGAATGCATTTTTGAATGCAATTTTTCAAAGTTTTCAAATTGTTAGACATGGTTAATTTTTATTGTTAGAACAATCTCACCCATTAGATGGTTTTGGGGGGGGTCTAGAGGGCCGTTTCGGGCCTGTTCCTGGCGCTGTTCCCCCGGCAGCAAAAGAACGGCTGCTCGCAGAAAAAGAAAATTTAAAAAAAAATTAAAAAAATCTTAAAATCTTAAAATCTTAAAATGGAAAAACAAGATGAACAATTTTTTTTTTTTTTTTTAATATTTTTTGTATGACGTGGCAGTCGCTGTGCCATGTCACGCAGCTGCTGCGGCGCAGTTCCAGACAGCTTCAGACTCTGGGAACCCTAGGGAACTCGCAGCCCTCCACAGGGGTTGAAAAACATGTAATGATTGGGATTATTGTATTTCAATTCCATCTTCAAGCTACTAACGGTTTAGTTTCTCTTTCAAATTTGAACGTACATCTATTTAACAATTTTATTAATGAGTGAAAATTAAGTAGTTTTTTGTTGAATTTTTTTCCCTTAGATTTACAACTCAATTATTCACCACAAAAATTATAAAATCAAAATTAATAGTGCAAATTTTTTAAGTTAAGAAGATATAAAGTCAAAGAATCTAGCCAATCAAGGTGTAAAAACTTGTTTTTTTCACTTAAAATGCACATATCTTGCAATCTACGCGCTCAAAGTTTCTGAAATTTCTTCCACGCATTTTTATACTAGTCTAGTGCAATATCCTATGGTTAGATATGTAGGAAAAAATAGTTTTAAAAGTTTTTTACTCTATGCAATAGAAATGGCATTTTTGATTGTTTTTTGATGAAAAAAAGGCCTTGGGACTTAAGGAGTTAAGTTAAGTTGTTATGGATTTTTGAGTTGTTTTTTAATTAAATAATTATTTTATTTAAAAAAAATTGTGGCACTGGCATAGGCCACAATAGTTGATCCCTTAAAGTACTTAGTTTTTTTGTTTGTTAAAGAGAGATCTCCTAGCCCGTGCATCTGGCCGGGGTGAATTGGCCTCCTCACTCGTCCTACCAAAGTCCATCCATGGGTGCGTATAAAAAAAAGCGCCCTATTTTGTGCCGTGTAAAATCTACTTTCTACAACTCCCCCCCCCCCCACCCCCCCCCCCCCCCCCCTCCCCTCCCGCCCACCTAGCTAATTTGGGGCCTCTGATTGCAAATATGAATTTAGAATTTGCAAAAAAATTCATGCATGGAAAATAAAAAACTTCAGGGTTTTCCCAGGGGGATGAGCATGGGGGTCAATTTACCTTGGCCATACATCCATCAGTCACATTTTGGTACCATTGAAAATTTCTCAACGAGGAAGGATACGGTAACAGGCTCTGAAATTGTACAAGTTTTAAAACCACCCACATCCTTAAATATACACTATGTGTACATGTTGCTTTTTCATAGCCTTCAGCAATTTATAAATAGTATACATTTTAGGTGGTGGGCGATTTTAGAGCCCTATGCCATTTCAACTTCAAAATTTTGTAACTAATTCCAAAAAGCTCTAAAAAGTATGAAACGACTTGGGTCTGATGCCAATTCCACTCGTCTTTCAAGAAAAGTTTACTGAAAATTATTTCAAGAAGCTTCGCCTCCCCAAATTCAGATTCAGCTCTTAAGCTTAGGTGGGCGATTCCTGCGATTCCTGGCCTTGTTACCTTACATAGGCTTTTGTTTCGTGGAGTGAGGGCGTACGGTGAGAGCCCTCGTTGACCAGGAGTCCCCCCTCCCTGGACCCTGGCTCCTTGGCTCCTCCAACCCTTCCAGGGTTCCCCAAGGCATGTGTCCAGGCAAGTTCCCCACCGTCTCTCTCGGTACTTGGCAGTTAGTTGGGCGTTGCCAGGTGCCCTCCAAGGATACGGCTCGGCAGTTAGTCGAACTCATCTCATCAATATGACCAGAAAATTCTCCCCATTTAGAACTAACTTATGGGTAGGGTTGTTTCTTTATCTTTAAACAAATGAAACGACTTGGTCGGTTTTTGGATGAGACCCCTGAGGTAAACCCCTCCTAACCTAACTAACCTAACCCCTCCTACCCTGGCTAGCAGGGACTACGTTTTATTTTTGGTCCAAGTGGGCAGCTGTCACGTGCAGAGCCCTCTGCCCCCATCCCCTCACCAAGCGTGCACGGCAATATTAACAACTACCCAACAAAAGAAACTTCCGTCGGCTGCCCCTCCTGCCCGGGGACGAATTAATAAAAGGGCAGTTAGGGCACAGGGCACCCTTCAGGAGGGGGAAGAGAGGCCCAGAACGGGAGGGGGCAACCAGGCAACCCCCCTGAAATGGAACTGCTGAAGTCTGTCTTTTCCTGATTGTAAGCCTCCTTAGTTGGGGCGCAGGGGACACCTCCATGCCAGCTTTCTGCAACTCTCTTTTGTTTGCACTCTGCCAAAAAAGAAAAAGAGGGTCAAAAAATGGGCAGGACGGGGGGTTGGGGCTCCTTCTTTACAGCGCCTCACTCCAGTATAGCAATAAGCGTCCTGGTCCATCCCTTTCCTTGCTGTTCCCGAGAGTTTAAAAATATAAAAAAAATAAAATTGGATTGAAACCCACCCCAAATTAACCAACCTGGTTTGTGAACCCCTCCGGGGTCTTCAGTGCGAGCCAGTGAGCCTCCTCCTGAATGGCATTCTGGGGGAATTCATGATTTCGCCATGTGGAGCAGCAGCCAGTGGAGAATAGCACTCCAGTGCGGACATGCTTGCCTATTTGCAGCCCTTTCGGTTGAGGTGCCTGCTTGGACGGTGGGACCGCAGGGAATGGGGAACTGCAAAAAAGGAGTGTTGAGGGGCATTACTCGGTCTATTTCGGTCTCATGGAAGGACAGGCCATCAAAACGGCTTCGGTGCACTTGTGCCCCCCCCCCACACACACACACACACAAACTAAACTAAACTAAACTTGGGTGCAGCTGTGCCCCCCCCCCAAAAAAAAAAAAAAAAAAAAAAACTAAACTAAACGTCCGTGCAGTGGGAAACCTCAGTTGGAATTACAAAGTTTCATCAGGGGATGCGAGACACGTGCACCTTCTTGACCCTATTCCTCAATCAATCTTCAAAGGTGAAGAATGGGCGTGGAGAAGAGTTTGTGAACAAAGTTTCCCTTGACTGCTCCGCTTCTCACTTCCACCCTAATTGCTACATTTCAGTTTTTCTACATCTCGAGTCCTGTGCATTTTGTGCTGGCATCGTGCATTTCTGCAACCCAAGTTCTACGTGTTTGAGAGCTTCGTAATTTGCTACGGTAAATCTTGTTCAACAATTCTCCATTCGCCGTTCTCATTCTCTACTCCAACAAAAGGCGGGTGTGTCAGACCGTTTTCATGGTTTCTGGCTTCTCATTGGCTCCTCCTTTTTTTTTTTTCCTGTCTACAAATTTCTCATTCTTCATAGAAATTTCTTTCTCCGAGAAGGTGTGACCCACCTGTACATTTGGAACATGGCTTGTCGGTGTTTTGGTACATTGGAGTTTCGAAGAGCTGTTTGCTTCGGTGTTTTTAATTAGCAGTGGGGGCCGAGTCCCTCCGTTTGTCCTTTGGGTTCCGAAATCATTAAGTTACAACAGAGAAGAGAAGAGAAGAAGGAGCTGTGGATTCGAGTCCAGGGCAGGGCAGGGCAGGGCAGGGCAGGGCAGGCGGGTTCCTTGGTGTTGTCAGTTGTGATTCGCATGCTGTTATTTAACCAATTCCGCGGGGCTCATTATGTGGGGGTATTTATATACCGTAGGCGGGGCATGATCTCCTCACTGATGGGGTCTTCCAGATGCTTTTCCTGCAGGGGTACAGTACTGTACAGTTTGGGGGTAGGGTAGACGACTAGACGCGTGCACTGCATGTGGGGTGGGTTGACTACGTCGCCTCACCACATACCGGTATATTTGGTTCACAACATGATGGGAATAACCATTCCAGGACCTAAAACACAAGGGAATTAGGGAAACGAAACCCTAATAAAGTTTCTTCAGGGCATCCAGCACCTGCCAGTCGACATTGCCGTCCCAACCGAACGTGGAGAACAGAGGAGAGGGATCAGGGGTTAAGTTTCATCTCTTACATTGATATTGAAACATGGGTTACTTCTACTTCTTTTTTAAATTTACTTTTTACTTCTTGGACTATGGCATCGACTTTGGTTTCTCAATGCAAGTTTCCTAATCCTATCTACAAGTGCAAAACGCTCTCAGAGTTTGGTTGAAGTAGGGATAGGGAGTCAAACCGGTCAACTAATGAGAAATTAGATGCTTCCCAAAGACAAAGCCTTGTGGTCACACCGTTCTTGTTTCTATTGGAAGAAGGTTCCATAAGATTGGAGGTGAAGAAAGAACCAAAAAATACAACATCAAGAGCATGGACACAACATTGCGTAGGGATCTTTCTTTCTTCTCTTGGGATTTCAAGGAGGAACTCTTAACCCTGGAAGGATGCTGGCCTATGATAAAGGTAGTCACTCAAAAATTATTTGATTTACTAACCAATGGGTACATTCTTCATTTCTACATCATCCATCGGACACTTTTGGGCCTTCACATCTTTCCAGGGCTAAGTTAAAAGCTCTCCCAAGTAACTCCCCGAGGTACCTGGAGAGCCTTCAACTTAAAAGTATAGTGCACTTGTTAGAGGCTTGGACCAGTGATGTTGGAGGTGTATGCCAAAAGGACACCCCTCCCCTCCAACACACACACATTGGTTAACAATGTTATAAGAGCTAGACGAGGCAAGGCAAGCCTCAAATATGTCCAAAATGGCATGGGGCAATTTCTTTATTTACTTATTCATTTGGAATATGAAGAGTCTTCAATTCAATTCTAAAGCCTTTTATGAACAAAAATGATTTTTTAATGCATTTTCACACAAGCTCTAGTGACTTTTATTATTATTTTATTTTTAGGCATTTTAAGTATAAATAATAATTGTCATCCTTCTCATTTCAACCTTTGTTTTGCATAATTATAATATGTATTGCAATTCTATAAAGTTCTTTTTGTTTTAGAAGCCAAATTGGATGTACTAGGTAAGAAAGAAGTTTTGTTTTGTTTTTTTATAAATTTTATACAAGTTTTATATTTAGAGTTATAGGTGTATATGTATATGAGAAAACCTGAATAACTATATTTTTTATTGATCAAATGAAAGTAATTTGAAGTTTCATCCAGTAGACAATCATGCTACTCTTTCAAAATAAACAAGTTTGAAGTTCTTCTAACCCGAGTGTTATTAGTTATAGTTGACTTATGTAGATTGCCTATTACAACATTCTTAGCATTGAAATCGACATTTTCCAATCAATTTTTTTGAGTTATTAGTAATTTAGTGTTTTTCATCATCTTGTACAAATCTCCCACTTATAAACTTTCAATGATGAAAATTATATAATTTTAACTTAATTTCTCAACTTAAGAGATTTTTATTTCAAGTTGTAGGCTATACAAATTTTTAAATAAATAGTTTAAAAGTGAATTTATCCAAAGGCCTATTCAAGACAAATAGATTGACATTGTCTTAGAAAGAGGTGATTTAAAACAATCTTAGGTCTCTAACAATCTAATAAATTTAAAGGTTCATGTCAAGAAAAGAAATCCAAGACACAAGGAACTCATCAATTACTAGATCCTAAAACTTGTTTGGTTAAAATAGAAGTAATAGTGAATGCAATTTTCAACATGAAGTAAATGCAAACTACTATTACAAATCATTATATTACAACACCAATGAAACTAAGAATAGTAGAAAATAGGTTTTATAACAACATAATATACTTTGAGAGCTTGGTGTAGGGATGAGGCTATGAAGCAATTTTGGTATGCTAGGAGTATGAATTTTTTTTAAACTCCTATCTCAAGCCTCCTTTACAATTCATGCAAGTATAGTGCATGAATTGTTGTTTTCCAAGCATTATGGTAATTTTGGAAACAAGAAAAAGGCAATGCTTTTAACTCATTGAAGTTTGTTAGCAACTTTTTCAAGTCCCATTAACCCCTAAAGTCCCAAGGCCATTTTTCCATCAAAAACCACTCAAAACTGCCATTTTTAGAGCAAAGAGCAAAAAAACAAATTTAATGTTTTTTGTGCATATTTAACCATAGGATCTTGTACTAGACTAGTGTAAGAATGTGTGGAAGAAATTTCAATTTTTTTGACCATGTAGATTGCAAGATATTTGCATTTGAAGTGAAGGAATCTAGTTTTTTTGCACTTTGCTCAACTACATTTTTTGGCTTTGAACCTTTTTAACTTAAAACTTTTGCTCTAATGATTTTGAATTTGAACTTAAAACTTTTGCTCTAATGATTTTCAATTGCAATGCATCAAGCTTTTTCGGAGCGCTAATAACTTAAAACTTTTGCTATAGGAGACCATAGGAGTCTGCCCAAAATCCATTTTGTCCCCCGAGGGGACAATGGGACTTTAGGGGTTAAACATACCTAAAAGTATTATCGAAATCTCTAAAGGTCTTTTGTTTTGTCTTTCCATATTTTTGACAACAACTATTATATTTGATTTTCATTTTTCATTTTTCATCTCTAGCTAGAAGATAAATCAATTGCAATGCATCAAGCTTTTTCTTTTGAGGTCAATCTAATAGGAACATGTGTGAACTTGGATTGAGATATTTAAGGAGAGTTTGAATTTTACAGGTCCCTATAACAATATTCTATGGAAGTAAGAAAATTTTTAAGTAAAAAATACAATAGATGGTAGTGTTTTAGTAATATTGTCATAAAGTCATGAATGAAAGAATAGACATATTTGTGGTTCTATATACTTTAGACCTACTATATAGAAAATTCAAATTTGAAAGTTTTTTTGAGAACATTATTTTTGAAAAATTTATTGTGACTTTTAGTGATTTTTTTGTGCTACCTGTTGACCCCCACTTTAGGCTTAAGGTGGTATAACATTGCTTTTGGACATTGATTGAAATTTAAAATATTATATTCCAAAAAAGTTGATGTATTTTCCTATCTTTAAAAATACTTAAGAAAAATCATGATGAAAATTGACAATGTAGGAACCTACCTAAAAGCCATTTAGTACCCCAAGGGGACACTCGAATTTTAGGGATTAAATAAAAAAATTCAATTTGAAAGCATTGGTGCCCTTCAAATATATACAGTGACTCCCAAAAGTAGTTGGTCACCATATAAATCGCTCTCATAAATTGAGAAATTTGAACATGTTATTATACTAAGGGAATTCTACCCTCATGCACAATATTACTTAAAATGGACTACATTTAGACCTACTATTAATTAAATGAAATTATTATGTAAAAATATTTTTTTTGTGAGAAGCCAAAATATTTCATTTTTTTATATAGGAAGAATGTGCATCTTAAATAGAATCATATGTTATGAGTTTTATGAATTTTGGATTTTTATTGATTGAAATCTTCTTTGACCTCAAAATTTTGAATTTTGAATTTTTCACTCTATAAATTGAAAATAAATAAATAAAATTAACACCAAATAACTATATATTTTGAAAACGTATTTTTTTCTAAATTTATAGAGTGAAAAATTCAAAATTCAAAATTTTGAGGTCAAATTTCAATCAAGAAGAATAAATTTTTTATGAAACTTATAACATGTGATTTTAGTCAAGATGTACATCTTCCTAACAAGAAATGAAATATTTTGGCTTTTCACAAAAAAATATTTTACATAGAATTTCATTTAAATAATAATAGGTCTAAATATAATCCATTTTAAGTGATATTGCACATGAGGGTAGAATTCCCTTAGTAAAACATGTCTGAATTTCACTTTATAATATCAATTTTTCAATTTATAAGAGCGATTTATATAGTGGCCAACTACTTTTGGAAGTCACTATACAATATAGGGACAAAGTGACACAATTGCCACAATTTGGCAATTACAATGTGCTTGTGAAATTCATTTTGTACAGCTTTCCCTATACTTATATTTTTTTTGGAAGTTGCTCTTATTGCAATTGATATGGAATATCGGTTCCGTATCTTGTATCAACACTTGCGTCTGTATACCTTACACCAAATACATATATATATTCAAATACCATGTATCATACGTCTATATGTTCCATATATGTATATATATACCATATATTATATATACCGTAAGTACCATATTCAATATCAATGGTGGGAATTCAATCAAAATAAATTTTTTGTGCAATTTAGATTGACAACATGGGAACTAAAATTTTTTAAGCACATTAATGGTCTTGTATTTTTTGAGTCGGAAGTGGGAAGCAAGGGCAATGTGTTTGCATCTTTTGGGTGCATAGCGCATAGTGGGGGGCACATTTAATACCAAATTGTTGCTCCAACCCATCTTCTAGGTACATAGTAAGAAAATGTGAATTTTAGAGAAAAACATTGAAAAGGGTACAAGTGGCTTTAAATCTTTGGCCATTGAACTTTTCCAAATAAATGTGAAGAGGAGTACATATGTCACTTTGCCATTGGCTGAAAAATTGACATGGGTGCTTATAACATACCCTCTTCCCAACCCATACTTGTATTTTTGTGATATGTGCTTTACTTGCAAACAATATGAGACAATATATAGCCATATGTATACATTTCTCTTTCTCTATGTGTGTGTATATACATATATATATATATATATATATATATGTATATATATATGTATATATATCCCATATGTATTCCATGCATATTTCACATGTTGTATGTATTCCATATTCTATATCTGTTTTATATATTCATATCCATATCCTAGAGTATTCGAATTTGTATTATTTATTTTTCAAGATCAACAACGTGGAGGGGAAGGGGGGGGGGAGATGTTACAAGATCAATGGCTCTTGATCTTTACAGGGTGGAGTAGGGTTAATTGCAATTTGAACTTCTACTTGCATCAACTTGCTACGTAGTGCACTATTTTACTTTTGTAGTACAAAGTTTACCAAGTTTCCTCTCCCACAACTTCCTCTTGTACAATACCCACAAGGAAGTTTATGTTCAAATTTTTGAACTCAAAATACCATTGAAAATAGAGTGCAACTTTGATTGAACATATCTTCCTCTGCACACCTCCAAACTTCATGAAAATGTCACTTGATTGTTGAAAAACAAGTTAATCATATTCTAGTTGTCATTTACATGCTAATTCAAGCCACTTGTCTAAGAAAAATTGAATTGCATTCATTGCACTTCAAGTTGTCTTTGACAACTCCTACATTGTGAAGGCAACATCAACGCTTTTTGCACCAACACAATTCAGATTATTGTCAATCAAAGCTTCATATATAGAACTCCAACAACTTCTTAGTGCAAAACATGCTTCGGCAAAGCAATGCGTTAGCTTGTGGATATATTGTGCGTATGCTATGGTGAGTAAGTGTACTTCTAGTGACAAAAATAGATTGTGTGAGATTGTAGATGTTCTTGATTATAACAAGCAACTTCAATGGTGGTATAAAGTGTGCTTTAGAGCTATGAAATACTAGCATTAGACAACATTTAGCTGAAATAATGTAACATGATTGGACAAATCTTCATATAAAATTGAAAAATGATTAAAGCAAATGAAGGTATGGAAAAAGTCACACAAACAATTTTTTTTGGATTGCTTAGTGTTGTCTTTTAAATTTGGTTGTTCATCAGTGATGGTATGGTGTGTGTTCATTGGATTCAATAAGTTCCCTCTCCTTATAATGCCACCTAAATATACAGAGAAGTACGGACTTTGTTGATGTAATCTATGAATGCTGATTGAGTGACTTCTACTTCTCTACAATCATCCTAAGACACTTATACTTATAGAAGATGGTGCTATGGTGCACCGTAGCAAGGAATCAATTGATTGGAGGCAAATGCATGGCAAGAGAATGCTTTCACGACCTACAAACTCTCCTAAATTAAATCCCATCAAAAACCTACAGAAGATTGTGAAAGACACTATCCAGTATGAGGTGCTACCACAAAGCAAAGAAGAATTAGTCAACATCATTGAAAGGGCATAGGAAGAGGTGTCTTTAGAGATGATTGAAGTTCTCTTTGCTAGCATGCTTCACTGTATGAAGGTTGTAATAAAAGCTAATGGTGGTAGCACTAGATGGTAAATAGTATGCCAAAAAATGCTATATTTATATATGATTTCACAAGTTTTTTTGTAAATGTTAAAGACATCAGTGAAGCAGACTTCATTATCTTTTCAACGCACTTTGCGGTTTGTGATTTGAATCATTTTTTAGCATGCGGTGGCAATTTGAAATTTGAGGTATGTGCTTTGTATTTGTTAATTGCTAGTTGTGAACGTAAACTTCCTTATGTGTACTGTACATATTGAGAATTTTCTAAGGTAGGATGTTGTTAAAGCACCCATCTTCTTCAGATGGACCCTATAGATGGGTATAAAAGGGACTTCAATTGCTTTGAAACTGGATATGTACTAAACATTGAATGGATTGAACATGAAATGTGAGCGCATTCAAATTTTTCAAATTTTGCTTTGGGATTTTAGTGTGGTTGGTTTAATATGTGCTGAAGTCCATTTTCAAAACTAGTGCCAGGTACCCTTTGATGTACTTAAAATTGAAATCGGTTAGCCAACTACCTTTGTATCAAATGTAGAATCTACATAACTAAATTGATATTGACATGGACCAAAGGGAAGAAAATAAGGTCACATTTTGGGACCATGTAGAATCAAATTTTCAAAACAGAAGTGATCAATTAAAGATTGCCTGTGTTTGCATTTTAGCAACCCTAGTATTAAAAACAGGTGCATATGCCCGACATCTTAGAAAATTCATAACTAATTCAGAATAGCTTGGAAAATTATGAAACTACTTTTGTTCTTTGGTGCATTCATTTTATTTTCTCTGGAAAATCACCAAAAAATCTTTTGATCTACAGAAGCCTATAAAAAAAGGCAAAACAACCCGTAAATGGTCCCTTTTAGAGCATGCTACCTTACGCCCTGTTGCAAAACCCATGGAGCCATATCCAATACACCCAATTGATTAAATTAAACTTTTCGGACTTGCAAAAGTATGGTGACAACCCTTAGACGAGGAAACTCCTTCGAGCACGTGCTCCATCCATTTGGATGTGTTGAGATTGGAGTGTGTCACCTTCAAGCCCTACACTACATATTACTATTCCATGCTTGACCACAGGAATGCCATATGGCCCATTTTCATAGTCTATTTACAATGCATGCATTGATTGATGATGCTCTTAGGGCCTCCTTACATGTATCGGTCATTGGGAAAGTTTCACAGCAAGTGCTATAGGGAAAAATAGCCATTGCACTTTCATGTGGACCGGTGGGTGGGAGGGATACAATTAGAAATTTATACGTATTAGATTCACTAGTCTCCACCAATGAGGTTGTCCACCAATATCGGTGAAACTTCAACTCCTCCTTCCCGCTTGCCTACCCCGACAAGACAATTGGTAGAGTTGCTTTTGTCTCCTTGCTTGATTTAATTGTAAACTTGCCCACCAGGCTCACATGTAAGTTAGCCCTTATACCCACGCATAACTTACTTGAGTGGACACAGGCTAGCTGCACCCCTGCTGGGAAGCCACCGAAAAGCTCCAACTGAAGAATTTCTTCCCAAGCAATGAAAAAAAAACAATTCAGAGATTACCGTATTCCAAGCAAACAAATTTCATTGGCGTATCTCCAAGGGTCAAGGAGAGCCGAAGGAACCAAGAATTTCTCTGAAAACATTAAAGAAAAAAAATGGTAATCACCGAGTGATGATTTCATGCGACCTGTGCCTTGGCTCAAAACTTTCGGGAGGACCTCATAAGCATGATCTAGTATATCTAGATACTTGTGAGTCCACCGAGAAAAAAATCCGTTTTTTTTTTTTGCTTGGTTTTCATTGCCCCAGCATTGTGGTGTCTCATTATATCAGTTGTCCACATTGTTGGCTTCTTATTCGTGTTATCATCATCCTTTTCCTTTTTTGTGGGGGAGATTACAACAAAGAACCGAGGTCATAGAATATGTGTGGCTTGGGATGGGATGGGATGGCTTGCCCTGCCCTGCCCTGCCTGGGGGTATTAAATTACACCCATAGAATCCACACCATATCACCTCCACAAAGTGATCATAATTTAAAGAGTAGTTCTTCCTTTTCCTGTCCGTCTTTGCAACTGAAACAACTGCCAAATGCTTTTTCCCACTGAATTGTTTTGAGGGTGTTTGGGTGCTAAAAGACAGAGCTTGACAATGCAATAAAAGCAGCTTGTTTACATTTTATTTTTTTGAAGATATATATTCCTCGTACTCCTACTGAATAGTGCCAGCCTGGATTTGAGAAAGCTAAAAAAACCCCAAAAGAGGATCCCTCTGCATGCATGCATGCATGGAATCTTCATTCATTGGCTGCTTTTTCCGAACGAATTCAACAAGTTCATCAGATCTTTTATCTTGTGCTTTCAGTGTCAACACTCCGAGGCCACATATTACAGGGTCACAGAAGTCTGCACCACAGTGCGCGCACTTCTTGTCAGGTAAAGGTAGGATTAGCTTGAGCCACGAGCCAGCTCAAAAAAAAAGTGTGTCCCAAAAAGTCTAGACGATGAATAGAAGCTCATACAGAATGTACAACATAACACACTAAGGTGGGTACACCCAAAACCGCCACTTTTTGCTATTGAGCCTAGTTACTACTATTAGACTGGTCAAATTTTCATATATTCTTGTTGTTGGCAAGTGAAAGGAGGTTCCAATGCACCAGAGAACGTGGCATTTGGACACCATATGCAAAAGTTATTAAGGGTCAAAGTTTGTTTATGAAAGCGCTCCATTCAAATAGGTACATAACTGATTTTGGAAATGTACACAACCTGTAGATGGCACTTTAAGGTTAGGTGCCATTTGGGGGGTGCCTACCTCAATAGAACATTGAAATTAGAATTCAAAAAGTGCGCCCAAAAAAATCTAGACGGTGAATAGAAACTCATACATAATGTACAGCATACATTCTAGTAGAACAAGTGAAATTAGGATTCAAAAAGTGTGCCCATAAAAGTCTAAGCTTAGATGATGAATTGAAGCTCATACAAAATCTAATGTACAACACACACTAGTAAAACATTGATAGATGGAAAAATCTATCTATTGAACTTTGAGCTTTTCTAACTTTGGCATGCAATATTCAAACTACATGCTTGGGCTTCACCCAAACTGAGTTGGGACGGGATTTACGTGTGTGAGACCGAGATATCATACTTCACTTACACACAATTATGGCAAATGTGTGAAAGCCATTCACAAATAGTTGTCTTTCTATCCAACAAACATAAACCTACTAAAAGGAAAGAGGCTGAGAGACCCTTCGACAATCATTGCAATCATGAATGAATACTTTTGTGTGTGAAGATACAACTCAATAATTATTAGTGTGAATTTATTATCTATTTTGTGGTTCTGTGAATTAATATCCTAATTTCCATGGTCAAGTCATTTACACTATTTTACATCTAAAGTACTTATTAAGGGAAAAAAAGGGTTTATGTTTTTTTATCTTTCCTAATGATACACTTTGAAACTACACATTTGATTGAACACATAATTCAAAACCCAAATCAAAATAATGAAGCTATATTGAATCTCATTCTCTATTTTGTTAAATCTTCGTCATTCAACCATAAAACAAATTAGAATATGTGAGTAAGGCTTTGCAATTGCATGTTCAATTGAATTCATTAGGTTGCAACTAATTTAATGGGATATATATTTCATTTTGTTTTTCATGCAACTTTCATAAATTGGGAGAACTCACTACCATTTTCAACTTTGGTATCTCTTATTCTATAGTTCCAAAATTTGAATTGATTGCAAAATTTGAGTTTGTAAGGGTGCAATTAGTCTAAGATTATAGAATGTTTTCAATTGATGATTAATTGTACTTATTTGAGGTCAAAAAGAAAAAACACAATATAGATTTTTGAAATGGACTTGAAGGATGTCTCTAATGTCTACAATTCAAGCCCCCTCCCCTTTTCTCCTTCTTTATTCCCAATATGAGAAGAAGAAACAATAAAATTCCAAATCTATTGAATAGTTTCAAATCTATCACATTTACATTAAGTCATATTGATTTACAATGCATAAGGTGATGATCTAAAATAATATGACTAAACATGGGCAGAAGAGAAGAAGAGAAAGAATGATTTAGTCATCTATCAACTCATAAAACACTAACAATAGTAGTGTCAATCACAATATTATTAACACCTATCATATATTTATATTTCCATGCATTAGATGTTTATCAGCTCCTCTAGAAGGCCGTTTCAGGCTTGTCCTCAATGTTGGGAACCAACCACTACTGTCCAAAATAAAAAATAACAAAAATAGTACTATTTTTTTATTTTTTTAGAAATTCCAAAATTCCAAAAATAAAAATAAAAACAAAAAATCTTAAAAAAATAAAAAATAAAAAAATCATTTTCTGATGTGTCAATATTTCTACCACATCAGACGACTGAGTTTGGGCTGATTTGGCACAATTACCACATTCCCATATTTCCAACAGTCCAAGAACTCACAATCCTTTAGGACCCCAAAATCTCATCTAATGTTAAAGCATCTAAAATGAGAAATTGTTTGGAAGCATTTGTAGTAACAAATCTGGAACTAAGCCATACAAAGAGTATGATTCTCAACTGTGATTCACAACTGTAGCATTGGATTGGAAACAAAAAAATGATGCATGTGCTATTTAAATTTTTCCACTGAGGCTTCTAGTGAAGTGTGCATGTGCGGTCAATCTAAACCATATTAACATAAGTATTTGGTCAACCTAAACTTAACATACTTTGGTTGTAAATTTTGTAGAAATGGACAACACATCACATCGGATGATAGTTTGTAAATTTTGGCGTGTAATGGTTTGATTCTAAATTATTCCCAATTACGTGCACTTTGCAGCCAAATTGTTTGCTTGAGACCTACCGGCTCAATTCATAAATTTCTTAAGAAGGAGGGATCGTAGACATTTATTGGTATTTTTATTGGTACAGGGTGAAGCAACTCTTAACGCCTGCCAGATTTTCAAGATTGATCAAAATATCAAACAAGCCCACTCTAAAAAATGGAGAGAATTTCGACACCACGTAGAAGTAGTGAGAATTGCAATCCGTCCAGCAAATCACAATTCATTAACCAGGTTCACAACGTTACAATAGCACAAACTCTGCAAGCCAAAATTGGGACACAGCCGAAATACTATCACTTGGCTTGTTCTCCAAACCATTCCTACTCCTCAATCTTAAGTTAACAGCAGCACAAGTCGCAGAATAAGTGTGAACAGACCTGATCCCACAGTGATACTTCATATCAATGAATGTGTCGTGTCTATGGTCTAGGCTCTTCATGGTCTATGGTCCATGCAAGAAATCTCTTGTATTCTACTGTACGTACTGCACTGCACTAAGCACATACTGCATGACACAAACTGACCACCACAATTTCCTTCTACATAGCAGATGAAGAAGGAAACAAAACTAACCTGATTTTGTCCAGGTTCAACATAAAACTAGGCTTTCAAGCGCAGTTTCTTGTAGGGGAAATCCATCATACCACTAGGTTTCTGTTTGCTCAGCATTCACCTTCTCGACGGCAGCATTCAACCGGACCTGGGCTGGAGAATTTGGGTCAGCCAAGTCTGCGGGATACTGCATTTCAAGGATACAGATTAGCACAAATTTACATTATTGCTCAATTCATCTGAAGAACAGTACACTGATTGCGCTCATAGACCGATATTACAAATGAGGACTCGAATGAGCTTATATACCTGTCCTACAAGATTTAAGATCTTTGGGTTTGCTCCCGAGTCTAGAAGCATCTGCACAACATCCGAATGATTGCCCCTAGCTGCGTGGTGTAAAGGCTGCGTAATCAAACAAGACAAAAGTTTAGTTTCAAACACATACTGCAGTGAAAGACACCCTGATGTGTAGCAATTAAGGAACGGGGGTATTCCAAATTTCCAAATTGTGAAGATATATTATAAAATGCAACTTAGGATAATAATATAATGATGACTTCTAAGAAAAAGTTGTCAAATGTGATCCATAGATCATATCCATAAGGTTAGATCTACTAGTACAATTACCAATATTATTTAATAAAATTTGAATCCACAAAAATTCCTTTGAAACTTTATTTGCAAATTTTCACAAGATTTTTTTTCCTTTAAAATCAAATTGTTAAGAAAGTTCTACTTGTGTGGTGGTTTTTTAGAATTTCTATTTTACTTGTTAATTATTCAAGTCATTTATGAAGGGAAAAAGGAACTTCTTGGATAGGAAAAGTAACTTTTTGACATACTTGGACTCTTCTAACCATAGAACATTTCCAAAGAAAAGTTTTTTAGAGCTATAATGTACAGTTGTTAGAGAACTAACACAAGATACTATAATCATCTAGACGGATGGAAAAAACAAAATTCTGCGTGCTTGCGACATGTTTTCATCTGCTGTTCAAAATTTGAATGCCTAGTCCTTAAGGGGTTAGATACTGACAAACGCAAAAATTCAGTAGTAAATGTTGCGGAGGACCTGCTTTGCGGAACGCT
Organism: Antitrichia curtipendula; assembly: GCA_951230915.1. Classification (NCBI taxonomy): domain Eukaryota; kingdom Viridiplantae; phylum Streptophyta; class Bryopsida; order Hypnales; family Leucodontaceae; genus Antitrichia; species Antitrichia curtipendula. The sequence goes on from OX579636.1 coordinate 30,566,384, forward strand.
GAACAATGCTAACCCGAAAACATCATGAAAGAAACAAAACGAACATCTACTTCAACTTGGGACTTGTCTAGCATCATATGGCTGTAATACCCTGAGCAACATGTATGGAGTATTTTCTTTGATTATAAATTCAAAATCGACATTGAAAGTTACAGAAACACCTCACCCACGGCTCCAGGTTGTTATGTTATTAAAGTGTCAACAAGGAGAGAGAAATGTATACCGTATCACCATCGATGTCAAATGAGTCCAGAACACGTTTAAGCTGTTCCTGGCTGTTGGCAGCGCGAAGCAACATGCTCACAATCTCCCTGTAACCTGAAAAATAAAAGAATGAGCCCAGACAAGTAAAATTAGAAAAAAAATAGCCCTAGAATTGATAGTGACAATTAAACAGAACTAAACCATATCATTCAGGTCAGAAAGACGACAAGAAAACTTTCTAAATAACCTTAAAGAATTAAGAATATTAAGATACATTCTCACTACCTCCTGCACACGCATCGTGCAGAGGTAGCCCTCCATCCTCGTCTCGAACTTCGATACTCGCACCAGCTGCAAGCAAAATCTGGCACCCCACCCCACTCCTTACGATTTCCAAAAGGACATGTCGACTACAGTATACAGCTCCAAGGCACATTCATGTCAAAATGAATTCTGAAAGAAATTCGAGACCTCTATTTAAATCTCGCTGTCAGGTACCATGGGGATACTAGGGGTGAATGTTTGATGTATAAATGTACACTAATCATACAGTGAAATGACTAGCGCAAAGGATGATAAGATTTAGTCAATTTCAACTGGAGGAGATTAACATTGAAACTCATCAGCTCTAATATAAATCTCCTGTAGCTGGGATTGGATAACTCTAGTCATCCTCCGCTTAAACACTAGTCATGGCAAAAAAAATAGTCATTACAGAGTATACATAGTATTCATTCATTCAAACATCCACACATAGTACCTGACACTCTGATGAGCAATCTGAAGTATCACAAGCATTCAATTGGACAAGCATTCAACAGACCACATCAGTGATATCACTTTCTGAGCATCAAATTTAGACGACCTCGCGATTAAGCACAACCTTTACAACCACGATACAAAATCCTCGAAAACTCAACACGAATGTGACTTCCACGGTACCTGTACGCAAGCAAGATGGCCGTAAAGACTAGCAATGTGAAGTGGTCTATCGCCATCTTCGCCCTCACAATCAACGCCGCTCGTGAGGTTGCCTGCAAATCGAGCACCAACTCTCACCATCAGCTCAAAGAACAATCTAACAATCTAACAATCTAACAATAAAGAATTAGCAACTGAAATTCAAAACTTTAAACATAGACGAGATCAGCTCTCAAACACATTACAATTCGCGATCCGACCAAGCGTAAATCTTATGTCATAATTAGCTCGAATCAAACCAATCAGAACCCCAGACCGCCTGATGACCCAAGATTAGGGTTTCACAAACATTGCACACTGCAACTTCTGATCATGTTTTTCACAAGCCACATCCAAGAAGCCAATCCAAGACGCCAATCCAAGAAGTCAATCCAAGAGGCCAATGCTTCTTCGACACATCTTTCCAAAATTCTGTAATACAGGATCCAGAAAACTCGAAAAATAAAATAAATACGAGAATCCAAATTAGGTATTTCCAAAAACCACAAGCGCCTTCCAAGACGTAGATCTAATTCAGAGGAACAGAGTGCGCATGAAATTTGTGTGTACGAAAACTCCTAAATCACGAAGCGGAGCAAAATGAAAATAAGGGAGAGAAATGCGAGAGAGGAACCTAGCGCAGTGGAGAGAGCCTGAGCATCCCCGTCTTCGGTCGCGCTCATCACAGCCTGCACATCCTCGGGCACCACGGCTTCCAGATGCAGATTGTCACCCTCGTGCCCTGTTGCAACACCGTCCTCCTCCTCCATCGTGTGAGGAATAGCCATCTCTAGAATGAAATTGAAAAGCTTAGCAGTAAGACACAGATGGCGATTAAGAGGGGCTCTAGAGATGGCAAATGCCTTCGGGAGAACTCTTGGAATTCCTGCCGGCGAAGCAGCGAGCGCTCCATTTCCCATTCTCTTTCGTTGGTGCTTCTCGTCCGTCACAAGACGACGACCGTCCGAATGATGAACGTATGGGGCGTTTTATAATTTCCATTAATTGACACGAGCAACTGAGAACACTTACTTTTTTTAAACATGAACTCTTTTACTATATTGGGTTGGGAAGTGAAAGAGGATTCCAATGCACTTAGTGTGAATGATTTAGAGATCGTATGAAAATATGATATAAAAATTCAAATAATTGTTTGTGAGTGTACCAAAAATCAGCATTTAATTTTCTTAGGCCCTCTTGCTTTTATTGTACATGCCTTGTGTTCTCTATATTTAGATTTTAGTGTCACATTTTGGATAGTGATGATCATAGGTGCATGTACCTCAGTGATTGATCTAAAAATTAGAAATGCACTTTGAAAGCACATATCCAATTATAGCATTTTCAAAACACATTTTTGTTTTTTGAATTGTAAGACATGTCTCTCTTCATTCTAAAAATATGGATGAAAAGCACTACGGGCCTTCACAATATTCGGTTCTCTTAATACTCAAGTCTAGCGTGTCAAGGAATGGTCCTTGAAATCACTCTTCATCTTAAGTTTAGTTGCTTTATCCTTTATTCTACTTGATAAGTGGTTACTCGAATGTTTATGGATTGTATTTGATAAGCAAGGGTGAGGGACAAGAAAATGGAGGGCCCTTCAAAATTAGATGGAAAATTTGAGTGTGCCAAGTTTGGCAAGTAAGAGTGGCTCGCTTTAATAGATAGTTCATGCAAGTCTGCACAGATATTGTGTCAATTAGAGATTTAGCCAAGAATGTAAAAAATCACATAACTTACACAACAGAAAGGTTTGAGAGGAATGATCTAGAAGAATTGGATGGCAATGGTACAAAGATGTGCGACAGAATAGATGAGGCCCATGGTGGTGTAAGTGATGGTTGGAGGATGGCTAAGCATTGATCCATTTTAGTGAGGAAATGCCATTACATTAACTTGGCAAGATCTACACTCAAATGCAACACAATATATAGAAGAAAGACCATGGGGTTAGTTGATCGAGAACCACTTCATACTTCATAACCAAATTTAGGTACAAACATCAAGTTTGACCATTGGATTGCCAAAAATCGCAACAGTATGAGATTAGCAGTAATGAAGTTGTTCACTAATTGTACTCAAATTGTTTGTGCAATATGCTTGCAATTGTTCATTAAATCTCCACAACTAGTGTTGACAAAAGAAATCTTCAATTTAAAATATATAATTCACAAAAAAAACTGTTGTACTGTACAATAGATCGAAAGTTCAAGGTTGGATGTCTTCTAAGATACACAACCAACAATCTGAGCTTGAAATCCTTGATAAATCCCATCAGAGTTCTCTGAATTGACACATTTTCAAATCAAGAAAGACCACAAGGAAGATAGAACCCTTCCTCACAAGGAAATAAATAGAAAAAATACATGGTCCTTCCCACTTCATTTCACATATGAACATTTGGTAAAACTTGGACCATTCCCACTTCATTAAACAAGAAAGTGATGGCAACGTTACCTTGAGGAAAATCATTAAATGAATACCTTGGAGGGAGATTATAAAATGAATACCATAAGGAAAATCACCTCATAAATGTCATTTGGTAATCATTCATCAAATTGTCATTTGAGAAAGTCTTGTGCAAATACCTTCCGGTAAAGCATCAGAAGAAAACACTCTTGGAAATCATAAAAACTACACCATAAATAAAAACATCAAGTTAATCCCATCTTTGAAAGCATTTTATAAATGCCTTGTGGTAAAACATCAAAGAAATATTGTTTGGTAAATCACCAAACACCATATGGAAATGTTCCTCGAAACCTAAGAGTAGATGGTCACATATTTACAAACCTCACTAGTGGTTACTACACAATTAGCTCTCTCCTCCTACTCTATTTTATATAAACTACAAGTTTTTTCTTTTCTTCTGCATCCAAACATAACACCAAATTAGTTTAGTTTAAATTAATTTTAGGTAATCAATACAACATAACTAAAATTATGTGTGAAAATTTCTTTAATGCAGTGTTTGATTTTACTTATACAGTACCCATGATGCATATTATATCAGAACTACAACAATGACTTCATTGCCACCATAGAATTAATGCCGGGGCTTCACATGCGGTTCTCCTAAGCTACATTTTGAACTAATGCTAAGGTGAATGTGACTACAAAGGGTAGAAAATTCAAAAGCAAGAAAATTACCAAACAAATTATATACTCAGCTTAGAGTGAAGTAGCTCCACAATTGCAGACATCTCCTCAACCTACATCATAGAGAATAAACAAACGGGTCAAATTCAACACAAACCCAAATAATTTATGCTCAAAACTTTCACAAAAACATTCTAGAGAAGTTAGTAACATAAATGTACTATGCATGGGAAATTTGCCCACACTCCTCACGGCCTCCTCATTAGTCATACCTACCATTGATGTTTGTGAAAACTTTTTTCTTCCCCAATATATTTTCGTGCTTCATAAACACCCTAATCTTGGAGTACATATTCTCCACATCATTATAACCAATACTCTCCATGATCAGTTTCTCATCAGTAAGATAGTGGCAACACCATCTTTGAATGTTCAGGTGGCGGTGGTGCTCTACATTTTCTGCCGCAAATTTCCTTTGAAGCTCTACGTGTTGGTTGCTGCACAACAACAGTAGGGCAATTGAATTAATATTTTTAGCTTCCTATTTAAAAATTTTAACTAATATTAAGAAATTTTAATCGAACACTTTGTACAAAATTAATTGAGAAGTTAAATGAATGCAAGCACATACCACATCACTTGAGACCAAAAGAACTTGGTGCTCAATAATGTTGTGTTCCGCTTCTTCATCGTAATCTTGCATTTCGGTCTCTGTTTCCTTAAATGGCTCCTGTGATGGAACAAGCTGCACGCAACATAATGTCAGTCACTAGTTCACTATCTCATTAAATTTGCAAGTCTCTATTTAAAAGCATCTCAAAGAATATTGTAAAATAACCTGCAGATGGGATGAAGCTGCAGCCGTCAAATCACTACTCAGTGCCGGTACAGCTTGCTCGTCAATTGTCTCCACTTCCACTTGCTCCTCCAATTCTTCCAAATGGTGAAATCTTGTCTGAGGGTGATCTGAGGTGACCTGTTGCCGACCTGCACAGAACAAAGACTACCGTAAAGTTCAATTTGGGACTTGTTGCTCTTGACTGCTTGCGTAACTAACTTAACTTATCCTGTCTGAGTGAGACTATCTATCTGGGTTTTGTGTCTGTGTCTGTGTTCTCCTTCCAAATGCAGAATTGATTCTTCGGACCACCTGCACACTTACTATTTTCCATCATCCTGCACAAGTGCACCCATTTTGGGCTAGTATGGCTTTGATTGAGGTGATGCACATCCAAGTGAGTGAATGGAGATATGTTTCCAAAGTAAGGGACTAAGCTCCAGCTGCTATACCGAATGCTCTTTTTTTGTTGAGTCGCTTTGCGGTACGTGTGATTTTTTGCCCATATCATTCCACACGAATGCGATAGTAAGGAGATGAATTCGTACAATGATCTGTGATGCATTTTATTAGCTGCAGAGTACTAGCTGGCAACAAAACCAGGAGAAATTTGAGAGCTTTGCTACAGCTTCTCTTCAGCTTTGTGAGGCATATATATCTTTACTTTGTTGCAGTCTTTGGGTTTATTCAAAGACATGAGGCATATATATATATATCTCGAAACTTCTGAGAACAGTGGTAGTGTGAAGGGAGGTTTCAGCTGCAATTATGCACTTACGCAACACCCTCAAACAAACAGGTGACATTCACAGGGAGTTCATATCGCGTTCCCGGTGTTAATTCCCGGTGAGTGTCAAAATTCCCACTGAACTTTAAAATTTGACACCTGTAAAAACTTTTCTATTTACAGGTATTTTGGACACATGTTGCAACTACGCGTACACAGGGAATTTTGACACTCACCGGGAATTAACACCGGGAACGCGATATGAACTCCCTGTGATTGTGCTCGTAATCTTACCATCACGGTCCAGAGTGCTGTTTGCTGTTTGTCTTGTTCCTACACACTTCATGAGTGACTCCAGTTCTTCCTCTTGAAAATGGAAGAAAAATTGTGTCGCCCCTCACTATATATACAGCGCCATTTGTTTCTGGTGGGATGCTTCCTGAAAGATCTCTTACCACTTTTTCACACTTCTGTCGTTCGACAACAGGGTCAGCAATTTTCTGCGACTGATGCTTACAAGAGGCTGGAGACTTGTTTTCAACGAACAGATACAATGAAGACCAATCTCTTGTCTAAGCAACAGACGCCAGAGTCTAGTTACACTCGTGAAGCCTTCTCCACTGCCATTGTTGTAAGATTTTTTCACAAGACAATTATTAAGCTCTGTATTAGTTTTACCTTTTCAAAAAAATTCTATATATATAACTATAGAAACTGAGAACTGTAAATCAATTTCCTGAAGGTAAACTCGATATAAGTTGTTTTTCAAATAGATTGATTCCCTCATGGAAAAACATATATAGATTCCTACTTTCACCTATTTTACCATCGGCTTGAAAAATGGGTTCACTGATGATACCCATCACGCAAAGTAGCTTGATCGAACTCCTCGAAGCATCTTTCAACAAGTAATGGGTTCACTGATACGCATTACGTCCGAACTGGTTGAAGAAAAAAGAGACGGGCTGAGATGAACGAAGTTGTACTGATCGAGCTTGCAATTGTTCACCAAATCTCTTTTGTTCACCAATTGCAAGCTCATTGCAGGAAACTGCTGTGCGCCTAGGCTTGGTCGATGTGGGAACTGGGAAGGCAATTCATCGATTTCAAGTAAGAATGAGAAGTCCCAATGTACGTAAAGGTTCCGATATTTTTGGCAGGACCAATAGCTCCAAATACCCGTCTCCTTTCTCGGCGATCCGCGTGGCTACAGTGGGTGGAATTTTTTTATAAAATTGGTCCCTGTCAATATTCAAGCAGAAACAACTTAGAATTTGTTCAGACTATGGTTCTAATTCATTTTGTAACTCCATCTTGGAGCCTTGAAGTTCAAGATCCTATGATTGCAATACCATGATGTCAATGCAAGAGAGTTTCACTGTCGTGGCATGTTTCGATTGGTTAGGGAGAGGCAGATTAAGATTGATAATGCTCACTACTTGCCTTGTGCAACTTTTCAACATGGTGGGTATGAAGTAGAAATTTCATTGGTATGGTAGTGAGAAATTGGAGAGAAATCTCCACTACTATTAATTTAGTGAGTGCAGATCCACCTAATATAATATGAATGCACAAGACTTTTGCCATTGTGGCCTGTTGCGATCAAAGAAGCCAAACGGCTCAACTCTCCTACATGGACATTATGCATGGTATTTGCAAAGTAGGCCAAGTCGTCAAGAATAATCATAGGTCAATACCAACATCGCCGCATGTGGCTTGGCAGGTCCTAACCAACAATTATTCTTGATAACTGGGCGTATTTTGCAATTATCTAGTCTTTTTTAATTGTTTGAATTCCTCTCAGATTTTTTTCAAAAGTATGAAAAACGCACTCCAAAAATCACCAAATCTAGGCTTGGGCATTTAGGAGTTCTCAACGTTTGTTTTGAAAAGTGAAACATACTTGCTTGCTTTTAAGAAAACAAATTATCAACCCAACTGAAAGTCTGAAACTTGCGACAAAGTGTTGGTGATCCAGGGACAATTGAAAGAGGACAGAAGCGACCAGAGCTTTCAATTGTATCAAACCTATGAAAGCTCATCTTGAACTCTTATCCGTCTTCTAATTAGAAAATTAGAAATATTGTAGTTTATAAAATCTATATATTTAGTTTGAAATGTAGAGAACTATGAAATTTATAAAATTTTAATCTATTAAATTTTTACTTTTTGATGGTTTAAATTTATAAATATTTAATATTTTTAAAATTGAAATGAAAATTGAAATGAAATACTTTGCTATTGAATATTTTAATGTTTTAACAAATTTCTCAGACCTGTAATGCAATTAGTTTTTAGAGAGTTGGGTTGAGTCAGCTACATTGATTTATCCTACTAGTGAAGGTGCAAAATTACTATCAATGCAAAATTAACTAGGGCTCTACTCCTCTTCTTGCTACCAATGATAATTGATTGAAGGTTTGGGGAATTTGGAGATTAGGAGACAAAAGAATTCAACACATTGTCATATAAAAATTGAAGTCTGAAAGAAATCATAAATAAAGTGATATTTAGATGAAAAGTGGTGGTCTACCGTAAGTCTTCAAGAGCACAATTCATTCCAATGACTACTCATTCCAAAAGAGACAAGCAACCCCGCCTTCATATGCCCTCTCTGCAAAATCAATAACCATGGAATTTGAAAAGAAAACAATCATTAGAGAAAATCTGGACTCTCCAAAAGGCCGTGTGACTTTCTGGAACTGTGCAAATCCAGGGGAATAAAAAAGTTTATTTTTTTTTATTAATTAAAAAAAATTGAATTAAAAAAAAAGTCCCTAGTCTTGCATGGTACACAAGGTGAAACTATGAAATAAATAAATTAATATTTTTTTCATTTTTTCATTTCTATTTTTTAATATTATTTTTTTGTAATTGCACAATTCCAAAAAGTCAAACAGCCTTTTGGAGAGTCCAGATTTTCTCTAATGTAACCCCACCCCCCTTTGAAAAATCAACAGCTGTACGATTTGAAAAGAAAATAGTAACCTCTTTAGTGCCATGTGATGTGACTTGAGGAAAAGCCGTTAGTATAGGTGAAAAAAAAACTAAATGTCAACCCATACATGGAATATTGTATTACAGTTTTTTCAACTTCTGAAGTAATTTGATTCTTTGCTCATTCTATTTTGGGGTTCCTCTTGTTATTGCTAACAATGTGTTGTAAGACAACTTGCATTAGGGCTTGAGCTTCTCATAGACTAGGGATTTATATGTATTTTCTAGGTGCAAATTAAGGTTGGTAAGGCAAATTTGGATCCAAATGAAGTTACAAGCATTGTCCTCTTATTTTGTTTTTTCTTCCATCATATTAAGTTACGGTAGCTGCACATGTCACAAATTCATATATTTCTATGTAATTGGAGGTGAAGATGAGGATATGTTTATTTTGACAACAAGTTTTTGCAAGTTTTTTTTTATGCGATTGAAACATTTCTCATGTTACTTATGCTTCTTCAATGATTCTACCATTGTCCTTATTTATAAATGGAAATCTTTTGTGTTATCCCTGTGGAAACATAACTTGGTAATGTGCAGATTTCAGTTTAATTATGTATCTTGACTTTGCAACATTTTTGATGGGAAGTGATTTGCCTTAAAGTAATTAAACATAACTAACTGCAAAATCATTAGAATTATAAATTCTTGCTTTCATTGTGCTTCTCATCTATTCTACATGACACTAATCTCCTTTCTTGAAGTCATTTCTGGCCAAAATCTACAAACACCAAAAGTAGAAGTGATGGGCAATGTGTAGTCATTAAAGAGTATTTGTAAATGTACTTTCAAAAGAGCAAACAACACATTTTTGCTCATTAGTCTTTTAGTATAATTATGACCATTGAAACACTTCTTGTGTTTTGTGTAATATGTGTGATGTAATATAGGAAAATAAAAATCATTTCCAAACATTCATAGTGTGCCACATGTACAAAAGTTATTCTTTGACTACCCATCTATTGCATTTGTACATGGTTTTACATTATCATCTCAAAAGAGGTAGTAACTGCCTATACCTACTTTTGAGGTGATAGTGTAAAATTATGTATAAGCTTAATGTTAGGGTAGCTAGGGAATAATTTTTGTAAACATGGCATGTAGTTATTGAACAAAAATCATTTTCAATTCCCTATATTGAAACACTCAATCTCCAAATTTACTTCCTTCCTCCTCAATTCTTTTTTTTTGCAGCAAACTCTAAATTATATTAAAAATTTCAATTCCACAAAAAATACAACAACAACGATATAATGAGAGACTATATTTACTCTTTATAGTCCTACAATCACCGCTTCGGACATCCTACTATACTACTTCAATCAAAGCATATAAAACTTGCAGCCAACACTTCCATTGTCAAAGTGCAAGTGTCATTAGATGATTTTGGGGGGCTCCAGAGGGCCGTTTTGGGCCAATTCCCGGCGGTGTTCCCCCGGCAGCAAAAGAACGGCCACTGTCAAAAAAAAAAATTTGAAAAAAAAAAAAAACATTCTTAAAATCTTAAAATAAAAAAACAAGTTGAACAAAAAAAATTTGAATTTTTTTTTTAATTTTAATTTTGTATGACGTGGCAGCCGCTTGGCCACGTCACGCAGCTGTTGCGGCATAGTTCCAGACAATTTCAGAGTCTGGGAACCCTGGGGAACTTGCAGCCCTCCACAGGGGCTGAATAACATGTAATGTGTTCTTTAAATGCAAGTTATCAATTATACTCCTTTTTGTTTTCAAATGCAAGTGTGTTCCTTGAGGTCTGTCTATCAAGTATCAAATTCAGTCCATGAAAAATTCCTTAAAGAGCTTGGTTGATGTTTTCTTTTAAAAATTGAAATGACTTTCAATTGTGCACCTAGGCAGGCATTCCACTTGTTGAGAATTCTACACAATGGAAAACAATGTTTGATGGAATCTACGTCAATTTGGATACTCGTGCTGTGATCCTAGAATTTTTGCATGTGAAGCCTTCAATCTGCACATATTGCTATCAATTTAATATTCATAGATAGGAAGATTAGTTGAAGCAGCTCCACTCAATGGGTGCATGATTGACGGGCTCAATTTCATGTCATAATGTTGAAAACTACAAACAATTCAATTTCAAATTGATGTACAAGGCACCCTCTAATTTTTCTTCTATGAACCAATTTGATTTAGGAAAATGAACTTGATGCCCAATAGTTCTATGAGTTTTGGGGGGGTTCTTATATTGTATATGAGCACAAGGGACTTTTGAATAAAAGTGGGTGTGACAAATCTGTTGTCAACAAAATTAAAAAGGACCTTTTTTATTCCTTTGTATAAACCAAAGGAATTATAGGTACTACGTTTCTAATAGAATTTGAACTATTGTTTTAAGAAATCAATGGTTTGTAACATAGATATTCTTTATGTGTTTGCTAGGGACTTTTTAATGACTTTTCAAACATTGAATTTTTCAAAGTCTTTTTTTCTTAGCCTATATTTTTTTTTCCAAAAATGATTTTCTTCAAGTATAACAATTTTCAAGGTCTAGGGATACTTGAAGAGCTAGATACTTTTAGATTTTTAAAAAAAAATTGATTCTTGTAGATTTAACTCCTAAGCATTTCACTTTCAAAAATTTTACTCACAAAAAATGACTTTGGGGACTTGGACTTTTGCCACAAATGAGTGCATCCACCCCACTATTATCTTTTCAATCAATTGTCATTAACCCCTAAAGGACCATTGTCCCTTCAGGGGACAAATGGGATTTCGGGCAGGTACCTGCGGGCTGAATTTTTTTTGTGATTTTTGAATTTTTTTTTGAAGATAGAAAAATTGATTAGCTTTCTAGGAATATAATTTTTTTCACAATCAGTGTCCGGGAACAAAAGTTATGACCAAATAAGCTCAAAACAGGGGTCGGGGGGCAGCAAAAAAAAAATTTCAATTTTCTTTTTTCTTTTTTCTAGTTTTTTTTTATAGATTATATTTTTGTCTACTTGGAAAGCTTTGATTCATTTCATTTGGATTTGTTATGAGAAAGTTATGGACAATCTTGTTTTTCGGGCACTTAGAGCATCTTCCTGAAAAAATAACTTGTAGGATTCATTTCTAAATGCAATTTTTATAATTTTTCAAAAAAAAAAGTTCCACAAGGTTTAGTTTTTTTTCTAGAACAATTTCACCATTGGGATTAGTGCTTTCTAATTCCATATAAAAGATATTAATATTTTAGATTTTCTTTCTATCTTGTACCTACTTCTACATAACAATTTTCTTAATAATGAAAATTAAGTTTTTTTGAATTTTTTTTTCCCCCTAGACTCTCAACTCAATTCTCCACTATAAAGGTTAAAAGCTCAAAACTCTATAGTGCAAAACATTTAAGTTAAAAATGTTCAAAGTCATAAAATCTAGTCCCGCAATGTGCTGAAAAACTTGTTTTTTTCACTTTAAACGCAGATATCTTGCAATCTATGTGGTCAAAAATTCTGAAATTTTTTCCACACATTTTCATACTAGTTAGGTATAAGATCCTATGGTTAGATGTGGAAAAAAAACAATTTTCAATTTTTTTTACTCTTTGCTACAGGAATGGCAGTTTTGAGTGTTTTTTGGCAGAAAAATGGCCTTGGTCTTTTAATGGTTAACTAACTTATCTTCGACAATTTCTTTTAGACATTGGTAGTATAAGTGAGAAGTTGTTGTAATTATACAAGTCACAAAGTCTAGAAACCCAAACAAGAAGCATCATGTCAAGGTAACCATCAAGTGACTTTGCATCTACATCAAGATAACCGCAATTTGCCAAGTTTCAATCTCTTCATAAAGAATATCAAAATCAGCTTGCCACACTTGATCTAAACAGTGTCACGTTTGTTGATTGTCTTCTCTAGCAATGTCCTCACAACATGGGCGGATTTCAATATAATTATTGTGACCCTTACTTACAATTTTGAAAGGCAAACAAATGATTCGAGCAAATGGAGCACCTTTACTAGCAACTTTTTCAAGTCAAATTGCATGGCACCGAGGGTTATTGTTTGTTTTTTCAATTGCATGTTTGCTGATTTTTCAGAGGGAGGTTATTGTTTTCTTTTCAAATCGTACAGCTATTGATTTTTCAAAGGAAGGGGGATTTCAGGGCGGGACTACCTATCTCTTTTCAAAAGATAATGGCATGATCTAAAGTTCAGGCAATACTTAGCTATGGCTTCAAGTACTTATTAATTTTAATTTAATCTTAAAGTTTATAAAAAAATTTCCTTTCAATATTAAACTTTTTTTTGCAAGTGAAACAAACAACACACATTTGTGGTTCAATTCATTTCAACAAAAATAAATATCTCCAAACACTTGATGTTACGCATTTTACACTACTATTGCAAATTTGTTAATGATATGTGCAAGATAAAAATACAAGCCATTAACACAAAAAAAGCTTGTACACCTGTACACCAAAAACATTATGCTATGTGTTTCATAAAATCATGCATGCACCATTTGATATGAGTCAACACCTTCAACACCCACAATATCCACAATGACAACACCTAATGCTTGTTTTCAAAAATATAATCTCTTAATGGATATTGTCCATATATTTCGAAAAACAAAAAATACAATCTCAATTGTGCATCAAAAGTAAACTACATATGTAATCCTCATTGAACGCATTACAATTAATTATTCTGAAACCACAATACAATTGCCTGATTTTCTCAACTTGAGGTTTCTACAGCCAAAACCTTTGAAAATCTTCTAGTGTAATTGACAAAAATTTCTCCTTCTTGAAGAAATTTGCAAAGGTAAACCAAACATAAACTAGAGATTTTGGTTATAGTATTGTAACTTTTTGACTTCCAAATTTCTCTAAATGTTTCAAGACTCTAAATGTTGGGTAGATTAAGTCAAGCTTAGATGCATACAACTGAAAAGATTTTAACTAATTTCCAAAGTCTTGCTAGTCAGCTAATTGAACACATTCTAGCTTTCCTAGTAATTTATTGATTTTTTTGCTAAGGTAGTGTGCTCTAAAAGCGCCCATCTTCTTCAAACCGCCCCTATTTTTAGGTGGAAAATGGAAATGGGGTGATCCTTAAATGGACCAGTTTAGCAATTGAATGTATCAAGGAAAAATTGTTTTTCTATTGCAAGAGCCAATCATTGTCTTTGATTTCCGCACATCTCTTTACAAGTTGCAAGTGGACAGATTTTGGAAGACCTATGGTCACAAATAGGTGCCTATGCCCTGAATCTTTGAAAATTCATAAGTAATTCAAAAATGCTTGGAAAAATACAAAACCACTTGTGTTAGGTTCCACATCTATTTTTCTTTCTCTGAAAAATGATCTAAAAATATTTTCGTCCACGAAAGCCTGTGAAAAAGGCGGACCAGCCCTTAAATGGTCGCTTTAAGAGCATACTACCTTAGCTATAATTTTTGTTGGGTGGTTGCCTTTGATTGCTACTAGCACATGGTTTTAAAAATATGGTAACCAGAGCCATTTCCAATCTGATTTGGCTTGCAATGTGCTCACTAACCTTATTAGTCATAATACCTAAGCTTATTGTAGTGCACTTTATTTTTTCTTGCTTGCAAACCTGAATTTGGAATTTGGAATTTAGAATTCTCATTTCCTTTTGCTTGTGAAGAAGAAGATGAGGCGTTTGAAACTTTTACAATATCCTCTTCTTGTAAAGTTACAACTTTGACTTCCCAACTTTGGGGCTTCGTTGAAGCAAGGGCATTACCCGGCCATGATTCTTCAATGAATTCATTCCACACTCTCGGAAAAAATTTGATGGCCTCCTTGTTGTGGTAATTGATGCCTGCTGCATGTTTGTAGAAGAGCCATCGAAGGTGGAAATTGGTGCAGCTTGTCCGAAATGGAAGATGAATATGTTTGGCAGCCAAAACTTGAAGGTTGAGGTAGGCCAAGCATTGTGAAATTTTCTTGTCAGTCAACCATGGCATCTCCTTTTTCTTTTCACCCTTCTTCTTCTCCTCCTTTTGCCACGCTTTAAGAATTTGGAATCCTGACTTAAGCATATGTAGTGGGGTTGTGTTCACCAATTTGGCATGATCCAAGTGAAATGCCATTTTGTAATTACTCTTTTCTAATGCTATGTAATTGATGAAATTTATCAAACAATGAAACTTTAACATACTCAATAGTTAATGAGGTGTAACGCACAAGAACATTTAACAAAAAAAGGCCATGAAAAGGAGTAAATTATAATTTTAATATTAGATTGAGTTTTTATTTATACATGATACCCAAAAAAAATGCTTTTACTTCAGAAATAATACTTTTACTTTAGAAAAAATGCTCTTGCTTTTGAACTATGACCTTTTGCATTTACAATGTTTTTACTTCTATTGTGCTTTTAAATTTGTTGCAAGTTTACTATCATTTTACTCCTACAATTTTATGCACTTCTACTTGTATCACAAAATATGGTATTTCGATATTTTAAAATTTCTTATAATGAAACCTTAGAATAAAAAATGGTTTAGGCGATATTTGAAATCTCGTATTGAGTATATCTATATCTACTCATATTTTATGTTGAAAAACATAGGGTACTTTAAATGTGAATAGACACAATTCAAGCCATGAAATCCAAGCTACACAGAAAAATAGTGGCAAGTGAAGCCACAACTATTACATCAAATCATTTTTGTGACCTTCATGTACTGCAAGATTTTTTTATATTAATTTGTCTATAGAGCATTATTTATATAAATATAAAATAAGATACATGATGAAGAATTTTTTGAGGCCTATTTTTATTCAAAATTCAAAAACTTCTTCATCTACTATTGTATATATATAAACTAGAAATTTACCACTCTTTGTATTACCAAGAGATATTTGGCAAGAGATGTTTTCACCCAAATATTGTAGCTCCAAAAGAAAGGTTGTCAAGAACAACTTTAGAGAACATTATAGACCTTTCAAAATATTTCTATACATATGCCTTGGAAAAAAATGTGGAATGCAATGTATATGGACCTATACAAAGATATGTTGAATTATTGTATTATGTTGATATATATCCATTTGGTAGGCTTTCCGGATTCAAGGCAATGAAACTTTAAGTGTGGTCTCCACATTAGGAAGTAATTAACCACCTTGTTTGGGGCAACAATGAGTCATAGATGGTACAAGGCCCATAGGCTTCAACAATGTTGACACTAGCAAAAATGTAGTGGATGCCATGGATTTATGATTGCCAAAGTTGATAGGGCATTATTAAATTTTCATATTAGTTGTCTACATCAACAAGTATCTAGTATCTAGCAAAAACAAAAAGAGAGTTCATTCTGCAATTTGGAGTTTGGTGATGCACTAAGAAAAAAAAAATTTAATTACTAAGCATAAATGACAGTTTTTGTTTAAACTCACTAAAATTTCTGAGGCCTATGCTAGTAATCTCTCCTATAGAAACATAAATCCACGACTAATGCATAAATTTAATTTGATTAGAAAATACAAGGATTACAATGTAACTGTTGTAATGGCCTTTAAGTTGAAGTTGGTTTAGAACTTGATTTAAATAGAATTTATTTGTTATAACACTTTTAGATTTTTTTGCAAATTTGGCCACATTCTAGTGACTTTACACTTTCAAAAGTTCACATTCTAGTTTTACAGTATTTCCTAATTTTCATTTTAAGCAAATAAGACTTTGTTTCATATCATTCTAACAATTATTGTAAAAGTCATAAGGTTCTTTTGATTTCCATCTCAATGTTGGCATCTAAGTAGATTTTCTTTAAGAACTTCACTAGCTTCTTCATTTTATTGGATAGATTAATGTTCATTCAATTTTTTTTGTTTCATCCTATTTTGATTCATCCTTGAAGACTTGGGAATTTTTTTTTCTAAAATTTATTATAAGTTGAGTATTTGTAATTTTCAAACAATTTTTTTCTTTAAGTTCAAGATTTTTACCCCAAAAGGACCAAATGTTATTTTTTGATAACATAGCAATTTTGGACAGCTCACTACAACCGGAATTTCTATTTTTTTCTTTGAAATTTTCACACAAGATGTACTTGAGGAGTAGCTTTAAGGCCCAACAATTTTCATAACCCGTTTGTCTACGTAGTTAAAAAGTTATTGCATGATATGTCATTTTCATTGGTCGGTGAGCAGACCGGGCAGCTGAAATTTTTTCTTTAATAATCATTCTTTTTAAAAATAAAATTTTAAAATTGGTTCTTTAGATTTATATATACATGGGAAGCTTTGAATCATGCCATTTTGATTAATGAAATGAAAGTTATGAGGAGTCTTAGTTTGAAGGCAGTTATGGAATCTCTACTCTAAGATAAACTTGAAGTCCTCTATTTAATTCAATTTTCAATATTTTTGAAAAAAAATAAAAATATTGGGTGTAAATTGTTTATTTCAACATTACAACCGTTGGGATTGGCATTTTTCAGTTCCATATTTAAATTCTTAATAATTTTGAACATTCTCTACCTCTTTCTACTTACTATTTTTTTCCTATATGTTTTACAATTCTAAATGATCTGAATTTTTTTTAAAGATGTAGCCAACTTGCCTTGAAGAATGAATCCAAAGAATAACCACCATTTCGTACATTTTTTCATACAAATGTGACCTTGTGAAGTGCAGCTTCCTAGATTTTTGCAGGGACAAAAAAGGATTTTTGTCAATTCAAACGCTATTATCTTGCAATCCACACGGTGGAAATTTCTGAAATATTTTCCACAACTTCTCAAACTAGTTTAATACAAGATCCTATGGTTACATTTTTCCAAAAATATTTTTTTTCTAAAATTTGGTACTTGCAATAGAAATAGCAGTTTTGGAACGGTTTTGGTGAAAACAAAGTCTCTGTTCTTTAGAGGTTAGTTGTTCTTTCAGAGCTCATATATTTTTGTCAGTTTTTTTGTCACTAAAATCTCTATAGCTCAAATTAGACATACGCTATAACGAAACAATGTTTTATGACTGTGAAAATATAACTGGAGATGATTGGTGATTGTTTATAGTCATATTTTGGGAGGCCAATACATTAGATGAGATTCAGTTGGTATATAGGGCCGTGAATTTCCTCAAATTCTCAGTCTATGGAAACTAGACTACAACAGTAGTCTAACATGGCCAAGTGACTGCCACGTTAAATAATAATAATAAATAAATAAAAATATTTAATAATAATAATAATAATAATAATATATTTATTTTTAAATTCTGGCCAATAGTACTTGGTTCATAGCATGAAGAATGGGCTTGAAACAACCCTCTAATACTTCCAATATATTAATATATTGAAAAATAATATGACTGCAAATATGCCTAGTAGTCATTTTTTGGCCTTATACTTCACAAGTACATATAATATGCCCATTGGGAATGCCAAAGTACTTCATAGAAAACAATAAGGAACATGTTTGCAAACATCCAATCATATTTGGCAATCATATTTCCATGGTAGTGACATTTGTTTTCTTTTAGGGTAGTTCAAGAAAAATATGGGCAACCCAAAAAAATATGGACAAGCCATTGTTTAGGATTTTGAAATCCTAGCTACATCTTTTTTAAGATTTTGAAATCCAATCACCACTTTTTTAGGGTTTTGAATCCCTAGTTGCTACTTCTTTAGGATTTTGAAACCCTAGCTGCTGCTTTTTTTGGCTCTTTTTTCTTGCCTTTTGTTGCCTCTTAACTCTTACTTCTTGTTGCTTCTTTTTTTTTCTTTTTGTTGTTTCTTAGTTGTTGCCTTTTGTTGCATCTTAACTCTTGCTTTTTGTTATTTTTTAGTTCATGCTTCTTGTTTCTTCTTGCATTTTAATTATTTCTTCTTGTTTCTTCTTAGTTCTTGCTTCTTGTTTCTTCTCGTTGCATCTTAACTCTCATTTCTTGTTGTTTCTTGTTGCGTCTTAGTTGTTGTTCCTTGTTGTTTCTTGTTGCATCTTAACTCTTGCTTGTTGTTATCTCTTAGTACTTGCTACTTTTTGCTTCTTGTTCCTTCTTTCACCATTGTTATTCTTCCTACCTTAAACTTGTGCTACATATTTTGTGTTGTAGGTCTTTGAAGGTTGAGCTTTGTTGTTCATTTGATAAAAATTAACCTCCTTTTTTTTTAATTGTTTATGCATGCACCGAAAACTAAAACAAAGTTGTTGGAGGCTACTTACAGCCCAATAGAACCATTTTCACATCATTGTAAGGAATATAGGCCTTATTGAAATGTGTGAATGATTCATTGTAATATGTACACTAGTAGAAAAATTTGCGACCAAAATAACTGAAAACTATTATTTGCACTTGTTGTTTTGGTCACGTTGTACTGGACAAAAATCAACTGAAATCTGTTAATTTTTTTTGTTGTTTTGGACAAATTCGGAAAAATATATATATTTTAACTTTTTTAAATGTTTTTAAGAATCCTTTAAATTTATTTATTTTGTCTGCCCAAAAAACATGCGCAGTTGAAAAAATAAAATTTTAATTTTAAGGGGCCACCTAGGCAACCTGCCATGTGGGCGGGGGCATCACCCACGAGGTTTGAACCTTGAACCTCGTAGTGGAGGTCCAAGGGTTCAACCATTACTCCATGCAAACCTTCGCATATTAATGTTATGAGTAGGTTTTTAATTAACTAGTTTTCTAATAATCTCTCGTTTGCTTTACTAAATCAGCAAGGCTTGGAGGCCATTTTGACATAGTAGAAAAAAAAATTTCAAAAAACTTTGAACTAAGGAAAGTTGTAAAATCAAACTAAATTTCATCTCCAAAAATCCGTTTGAAATTTCAAGCCTCCAATAAAAAGTCAAGGACCGAATTTAGAGAAGATGTTTGAAAAAGTAAAAAAAAATGTCCTTTTTAATCCCTCTCTGAATTTTGCCCATAACTTTTGATTGGAGTTTAGAAATATCAAACAGATTCTTAGAGATGAAAGTTGACTTGACTATACAACATTTTTTAGACAAAGTTTTTTGAAAAAAAGTAATTTATTATGCCAAAATTACCGCCAAAGTCTGTTGAGTTTAAAATGACACCGAATTGTGAATGGTTTAAAAAAAATTCCATTGTATAGTACCCTCCAAGAAGTCTTGCAATCACACTATGAAGTCTAATAAAAATTTGTACAACAAATTTTGCAAAATTGTAATTAGATTTGGTAAACCAATTAAATCATCATGCTCAAGCGTATATATATATATATATATATATATATATATATATATATATATATATATATATAGTCATAATACAAGGGTCAATTAGTAAAATATAATTACAACTTATAAATATCTATGTAATAAAATTTGGAAGGCAACACTTTGACATTGACATTGTAAAAAATTTCTTACGTGATGTGCATTTTGTTACAAAGTGAGATGAGTACATTGATGTTTCTGAAATGTTTTTACAATATAATTTTAAAAGTTCATTACCAATATTTTTCAATCAATTATTATGTAACACAATGAAAAGCACACAAAATAATTTACCAAAAATGGGATTTTTTTTAAATTGAAATTTTGTATATTGATCAATATTGCATAAAATAATAAATTTAATAGATAGTTTTGACGTTACATTCTTAAATTGATAGTATATTCTTCATGCCACCCAACAATCTATGTAAGGAGTCAAAAAGGGCAAATGGTATTACAAAAAATGAATAATTAAAGGATAAAATTTAGGCAATTGCAATCTTCATATTTAAAGATTTCCACAAGATTTTTGGAATTACATTAGTAATTGTATCATTTGATGTTTAGTCTTTTTCTAATTTCCAAATTCTTCCTCGTAAAATCCTTAGCATCCAAATGCCTAAGGCATTTTTTGAGTTTCTTAAAGTTTGTTCTCCATTGAACAAAAAGTCAACATTTTGATAAATTTCATCAATATTTTTTGAATAGAAACCGTACAAATTCAAATTAGACATATTAGAAATCACATCAAAAAAGAAAACACTATAATACCACTTATGGATTGAAAGATTGTGCTATTTGATAGAAAAAATTTAAAATATAATTATGAAAATTAAATTAAATTGCAAAAAATTGCAAAAAAATCCATATTTCTTAAAGTTCTATTGATTTTAAGACCCAAAACTCAAATCAACAAAAAAATAGGCGTCACTTTGTTGATTTTTACAGAAAGTTCAAAAATCAATAATAACAGTCATTCCAGTGCTCCAAACAACAAAATTCAGTTGATTTTTTGTTATTTCAGTCATGGTTTTCTAATAGTGATGTGCTCTGTATTGGTGACTAATAAATGTTATTGAAGAGAGTCGCATTCCTTCTCGCATTCTCCCTCTCTAATATGATTGTCTCTTGTATATCTCTAAAATCATATGTATTTGTTTTTAACAACATGAAGTCTTATATTCAATTGTTAAATCATTTTGATGTATGACTACAATATGTCATGTCTATTTAAAATGTACAAAAGATGTGATTGTAGTTTGTAGTAGAAGTTATGTTGGACCTCAATCAACCCAATCACAAACCACTAACACAAATCTAAAAAATGTGACTTTCAATCATCCAGAATATCACTTGCTTGTGTTGTATTTCATAATATATATTGGCCAAATTATAACTAGGTATAGTCATATAATGCTCATAGTTATGCATACCAAAATGTGAATTTGCGCTTTCAAAAATATGACTGCGGTCAATTATAAAATTATCAATAACATCTACCAAAACTACTATGTCAACTACAAGAGTCATATTCCACATCACTAAAGAATATGACTTACAAGAGTCATTTTCCACATTAGTAGAAAATATAACTCACAAGAGTCATATTCCTATCAACAAAAAATATGACTCCACAAAGTCATATGTCATGTCAACCAAAATATGACTCACTGTAGTCACATTCCATGTTAGCCAAAAATATAACTACACAGAGTCAAATGCCACTTATGCTTTTTTCAATTTGTCAAGGTAGGTCAAGAAAAATAAAAGTCTCTAAAGATAGTAAATATATACGCCACGTTGACAAAGTATGGCTAATTATATCTTCCAATAAATATGACTACCAATATGACTTATGTTTGAAGCAACCAAGGTAGGCACCTCAAAAATGACACCTGACCTTAAAGTGCCATCTACAAGTTGTGTACATTTCCAAAATCATTTATGTACCTATTTGGATGGAGCACTTTCAAGAAACAAACTTTGACCCTTAATAACTTCTGCATACAGTGTCCAAATGCCACGTTCTCTAGTGCATTGGAGCCTCTTTTCACTTGCCAACAAGAATATTTGAAAATTTGACCAGTCTAATTGTAGTAACTAGGCTCAGTAGCAGAAAGGGGTGGTTTAAGGTGTATCCACCTTAGTCAGTAATGATTGAACTCAACCATATCACGAATCATCTACAATGATTTTTGTGTGAATTATATTTTGAGATTTTACGACTCATTGTAGTCATATTTTGCAATCATAAAACATCCATTTTGTTTTAGTCAACCCTATATGATCCCTACATTTGTTTGTATTAAAAATAAAATAAAACACCATTAATTTTAATCATATTTTCAATATTAAAATTGAAGTTTTAGTCAGACATATTGGTATTGTTGAGAGTTAGGGAGCCTTACTTTATTATAATGACAACCTTTAGATTGAAACTAGGTTTGATTAAAAGCAAGAATCATTTGATGATTATATTGCATTTGGAGGGAACACTATGAACACTAGAGCTCTTGAAAAAATATTTAAAATATTTAAAATATAGTTAAATTAAAAAAATACTACAAATAACATATTATCAAAATTTGGAACCTAAAAAACATTATTCCAAAATTTATGTACAAAAAAAGCCAATGACAATTTTCTTCTTCTTTTTGTTGAAATCGTTGAAAAATAATGACAGCATTTAAGAAAATACAACAAAAATAAACCATTATTAACAACGTGATGGGGATAAGATTTCACCAAAAAATTTATAGAAGTGTATTTTTGGATGTCCAGAAATGTGTGCACAAACAATAGAGGCTTATTTGCATCTACAAGGAAGACAAATATATTGTGGGGGGTAGAATTCCTTCAATAAATTCTTACAACCTTGATAGAGGAACATGGTATCCAAATTTTGAAGTGAAAATCATCATTTTCAATTCACTACAAACTTTAAAACCTAAAGTGTGACAAATTAGATAAATTAGATAATAAATAATAAACATTTAAAAAAAATTATACAAATACACTTCTGTAAATTGACTTATGCAATGTACCATTCACCTTCAATATGAATTTCAAATACAATGAACAAATTCTCTAGCAGTTATGCTCAATTTTGTGTTGGTTGTGCAACATATGATGCAAAATAATACAAATGTTTTATGCTTTCAACCATTAGAGTATTAATGGTGCAAAAATATTTTCTTTGCTAAATATTTTTATCAAAATAGAACAAAATAAATTCATTTAAGCACCTACTTATTGTAATAAATCTCACACAAAGTGTCTTTTGTAAATTACTGTGTTTTGTATTCTAATAATATGAAATGAATGTAATTGGCATTTGAATAGATTGGCTCATTGGCATTTTGAGATTGAACTAATCGCTTTGAATGGATGAGAACTTATAGTGAATTTTGGATATAGTTGTTTTCAATAACTTGAATATTCATAGTTTATTCATGTCTAATCCAAAACGTGCATGCTAAAAGAATCTAGAATCTTTTTGTAACTTCTAAGAAGACCCAAATTTCCATTAGAAAAAATTTCAGGCCTCAAGAGGGCTGCAAGTTTTTAGTGGCAGCAGTGCAATTATAGAGAAAATTGAAAAAAATTTATATTATTATTTTTACTTATTAGCACTTGATGTTGCACTAATAGTGCCACGTTAGTGCCATGTCAGATTGGATATTTTTTTAATACTTTATTTTTTGAATTAATAAAAAAAATTATTTTTATTTTTGTGTATCTGCACTACAAGGGGGCCAGAAATAAAAGGTTAGCGGCCCTCCATAGGGTTCAGATTTTTTCTAATGCTACGAGGGACTCTTGAGATTTTGGTTAGGCTTGTGTGATCTCAATTTTTGACATTATTTTTTGAAACTTTTTTTGAAGATAGGAGATTATATCAGCTTTGTGGGAATATCTTTTATTTCAGTCAGGGCCTGAGAGAAAAAGTTATGCCATCCTATGTCTAAATAACAATTTGAGGGGCAGCTAAAAGAAAATCACAAAAAGTTGAATTTTTTTAATTTTTAATTTTTAATTTTTTACATCAAGTATTATATTTTTGTCTATATATGAAGCTTTGAATCATTCTATTTGGACAAATGATGAGAAAATTATTGACAATCTTGTTTTTTGGGCAATCTAAGTATCTTCTTGAAAAAAACTTGTTTTCTTCACTTTAAATGCAAATATCTGACAAATCTTCATTGTCAAAGTTTTTTTTTTATTTCTTCCATGCATTCTTGTACTAGTCCAGTACATGATTCTATGGTTAGATATGCAAAAGAAAACAATTTTAAAGTTTTTTGCTCTTTGCAATAGAAATAGCAGTTTTGAATGGTCTTTGATGGAAAAAAGGCCTTCGGACTTTAGGGGTTAAGACTTAGACAATTAAAAAATCCTACATGTGCTCAAATTCTATTCAAACGATATTATTCCTTTAGTGCCTAAATCCTTTCTTGATTTATATCTTTCTAATTATAATATTATTTACCTCTAGTTCATCAATTTCATCATATAGAAAGTGTGGTTTTCTAAAAGTCAAGCATTGGTTTGAATCAATGAGAAGTTTTGTGGTCAAAAAAGCCCTTTGGAACCTCTATATTCATTGTTTAGATTGTAGACGTCGGAGCATAGATTACGGGGTTAAGTGTCGTCCCCTTACCCACTTTTCTAACAACTAATTTCACTCCTATTCCTGTATACTGCACTAATTCACCCAAATCACACTCCTATTCGTATAAATAAAAAATAAATTATTGATGGGCATGACATAGTTCAGTTATTGCATTGTACCCAATTTGCGACGGGATTAAAAAAAAATTGTTGGTGACACTAATTCTGCACCCTCACTAATACTTGTAGGACAAATCAAAGTATTGCTGTGTGCTGTTGGGGCATTTTTTTCCGATGTGTCAGGGGTCCTTTAGTCCCCAACACGCGGGGATGAGATGTGCACAACTGAACCAATAATCAATATGGTAAGCTATTCCGAGGCTGGAGAAAATAAATATATCCAAGAGAGACAGATGTCATTCAATGATGGGCCCTATGCGACAGACGAAGCTCCCTCCCCAGTTCGCCAGCAAGACGGATTGCCAGAAGCTAACTGAAGCTATTTCGAATGCCCATTCGTAAGTCCCCTCTCAAATTGGTAAGTAACCACCTCGCCTCCAGGCACGCCCTCCGAGACTGGCTGCCTTTAAAAAGAGATCAAATCATCAAAATAGCCTAAACTTTGAACACAATAGCAATTCGAATTCAACTGCGGAGGAAGCGAAAAAGGATGAGCCCGGATGAATGAAATGACGTCGGATGAAGCAGGATGATCATTAACCCCTAAAGGACCAAACACCGTTTTTTGACAACATAGCGAATTTGGGCAGCTCACTATGATCAGAATTTTTCTTTTTTTTCTTTGAAATTTTCACATAAGATGTGCCCGAGGAGTAGCTTTAAGGTCCAACAATTTTCGTAACTTTTGACTACATGGTTAAAAAGTTATTGCATGATATGTCATTTTCATTGTTCGGCGGGCAGCTAGGGCAGCAAAAAAAACTTCTTTAAAAATCACTTTTAAAAAAAACTAAAATTTGAAATTGGTTCTTTAGATTTATATGTACATGGGAGGCTTTGAATCATTCCATTCCAATCAATGAGTCAAAAGTTATGAGGATTCTTAGTTTGAGGGTAGTTATGGAATCTCTACTCTAAAATAAACTTTGGAGTCCTTTATTTAACTCGATTTTCAATATTTTTGAAAAAAAATAAAAACATTGGGTGTAGATTGTTTATTAAAACATTACAATCGTTGGGATTGGCATTTTTCAATTTCATAAATAAATTCTTGACAATTTAGTGTTTTGAATCATTCTCTACCTCTTCCTACTTACTATTTTTTTCCTATATGTTGTACAATTCCAAATGATCTGAAATTTTTCAAGCATGTAGCCAACTTGCCTTGAAGAATAAATCCAAAGAGTAACCATCATTTTGGACATTTTTTCATACAAATGTGACCTTGTGAAGGGCAGCTGCCCGTTTTTTCGCAGGGACAAAAAAAGGATTTTTGTCAATTCAAACGCTATTATCTTGCAATCCACTTAGTGGAAAATTCTGAAATTTTTTCCACGTCTTCTTAAACAAGTTTACTTCAAGATCCTACTGCTACAAGTGTCCAAAAATGTTTTTTTTCTAAAATTTGGCACTAGTATTAAAAATGGCAGTTCTGGAGCGGTTTTGGTGAAAACATAGTCAAAAACCTTTAGGGGTTAATGGGATGAGTACGGAAATAATGGATGAATGGTAAGGGGGACATAACATTGTTTATCAATAAGGTAAGGTTCCTTTTTGCATTCTTGAAAAGGGGACCCTTGTAATGAACAAAATTGTCTTATATACGGTTCTTATGCTAACCCCATTCTTGGAATAAGTCCTTCCCAGATATCTAGTACGGAGTAGAGTACAATATCTTCCTAATATGGGAAGGATCACCTTTCCAGATATCTAGTACAGAGTAGAGTATAATATCTTCCTAATATGGGATGGGACACCTTCCCATATATCTAGTAAAGTATAATATCTTCCCAGTATGGGAAGGACCATTGCCTGATTATACAATGTTATGGATTAGACAAATGAGTAATTGCTCTTTAACCTTAATTTATTGCCAAAGTTTTTTTTGGGGGGGGGTTGCAAATATTTGTCTTTATTGTAGTACCACTGCACATTTTCCTCAATTTCACAAAAATTGGAATAAAAGAAGGTTGTTCTTAAATGAATTACATCATTATTTTGGATAAATGAATTTTCTTAGATGATGAATTGCCTTGAAGTATTTATTCATCATTTGGAATATTAGTATGCACTTCAAGTGGTTATACTCTTAGGCCAATTTCAACACTTGTATGTCAAAATGGTCTAATTTTAAAAATAATCATTGCACAAATTGTCATTATTTTATTTTGAAATGCTTCAAAAAATTATCTAATTATAGCATTCTAGATTTCAAAATGAACTAAAGAGTTTCAAATCAAATTTCCTTTCTTTTTGGGGATATTAACCCCTAAAGGACCAAACACCGTTTTTTGACAACATAGCGAATTTGGGCAGCTCACTATGATCGGAATTTTTCTTTTTTTTCTTTGAAATTTTCACATAAGATGTGCCCAAGGAGTAGCTTTAAGGTCCAACAATTTTCGTAACTTTTGACTACATGGTTAAAAAGTTATTGCATGATATGTCATTTTCATTGTTCGGTGGGCAGTTGGGGCAGCAAAAAAAACTTCTTTAAAAATCACTTTTAAAAAAAACTAAAATTTGAAATTGGTTCTTTAGATTTATATGTACGTGGGAGGCTTTGAATCATTCCATTCCGATCAATGAGTCAAAAGTTATGAGGATTCTTAGTTTGAGGGTAGTTATGGAATCTCTACTCTAAAATAAACTTTGAAGTCCTTTATTTAACTCGATTTTCAATTTTGAAAAAAAATAAAAACATTGGGTGTAGATTGTTTATTACAACATTACAATTGTTGGGATTGGCATTTTTCAATTTCATAAATAAATTCTTGACAATTTAGTGTTTTGAATCATTCTCTACCTCTTCCTACTTATTATTTTTTTCCTATATGTTGTACAATTCCAAATGATCTGAAATTTTTCAAGCATGTAGCCAACTTGCCTTGAAGAATAAATCCAAAGAGTAACCATCATTTTGGACATTTTTTCATACAAATGTGACCTTGTGAAGGGCAGCTGCCCGTTTTTTCGCAGGGACAAAAAAAGGATTTTTGTCAATTCAAACGCTATTATCTTGCAATCCACGTGGTGGAAAATTCTGAAATTTTTTCCACATCTTCTTAAACAAGTTTACTACAAGATCCTACGGCTACAAGTGTCCAAAAATGTTTTTTTTCTAAAATTTGGCACTAGTATTAGAAATGGCAGTTCTGGAGCGGTTTTGGTGAAAACATAGCCAAAAACCTTTAGGGGTTAATGTGCAAATTAATCAAATCTTGGACATGCTTCAAATTTTGCTTATTATTTACAAAACTAACATGGACATAGGGTAGCTTAGGTGCATCAAAATGTACATGATTGAATGGAATCTTAGAACATTGTAACAATATAGAATTGCATGTGAAGACATCATTGAAAAAGTATTAGGGATTGCAAGAGTAAACAATCATTTTGAATTTTTTATTATCCCATGAGTATGCAATTACTTGTGAGATTCAAAAGTGTAATAATAGGGGTTGTCACACCTTCTTTAAGAATGAAATATCTATGAAGAATGAGAAGTTGTGGAGAAAAAATAGGGAGCCTTTTTTTTATAAAGAAGGCATAACATCCCATTTGTGGGATATAGAGAATGGAGAATGGACAATCATTTCCCAATCAAACAATCAAATCTCCACAACAATTGTTCCCAAAATACAATGGAAAGAAACACAATTGTTTTCCATCCAAAGGTGAAGCTGATCTTCAAGGAAAGAGACACAATCGTTTCTTGAAATACAATGTGTGAGAAGGTGAATTGAGCTTCACGGAAAGAGACACGATTGTTTCTTGAAATACAACGTGTGAGAAGGTGAAAGAATCAACAATATAGGGGTGAAGCTTCGCCTACTAAATGTTCTTCACGCCCATTCTTCACCTCTGGAGGAGAATAATTTTCATTCTCAATCTTCTGAGAGTGGACCCTTTGCAAGCCTCCATGAGCCAACAAAAGAGTGCCATGTCCCCCATTCTTTGAAGAGTGAGAATGGAGAGAAGAAGTTGTGACAACCCCTATCTATCGGCCAAGGAGGATTGACCCCTATATTGCTCCATCAAAGGATAAATGAAAAATTTTCCCCCTACTTTGCGGTGCTTAAATTTTATATTCATGCATGTCTCCTAGTTAATTTGGGGCCTCTGATTGCAAATATGAATTCAAAATTTGAAAATTTTATCACATGCAGCAAATTAAAAATTCCAGTGTTTTCTGCAGGGTAAAACACAGGGCAATACAGGGGTCAATCCTCCCTGGCCCTGTCTATCATAATATAGAATAGGAGTGCACAGAGTTCAGCTGTCAGTAACTTTTGTTAAGTGGCTTTGCCGTCTGGTCTTGCTGCCCAGAGTGGTTGCATTTTCGTAAACCATACGCTGAGCTTTTTAGGCTTATTATGTGTAGGGACCAATTATTTCCCTCTGACACCTCTGAAATGGGTACATCTGCTGCACAAGAGAAGCCTCAGATGTGACATTAGAGAAGGTGCTATCAATGAGGCCTGGGTGAATTGAACGAATGAGGAGCAGATTGGATGAAAGGGGTTGGATGAACAGGAGGTCCGTCGCGCAGTGAGTGGAAGTTGCGGAGAGGTTCCTCGGGGGGCAAGCGTGAGCTTCGGCAGTCGCGCCGAGGGCCGAGAGCGCTCCCGCTGCCGACTTTCGCTCCACCTGCTGTGTGGACTCGCACCCCCACGACCACCCACTGTCGCCCTTCCCCTCGCGAGCTCGGTCGATCGCCTCCCTGGCTGGCTGGCATATTGTGGAGGTTCGGGAGGTCCCGGTGGAAGCAAGCGCAGGCGGAGCGAGCACGCAACGCGGCAATCGGAGAGGTCTGAGACGGAAAATCGATGGAGTTCGGGGAGCTCGCGCAGCGCCAGGCAATGTAGTTCATGGAGACGGTGACGGGTATGTTTTTGGAGTTCTTTAGGCCTACATTGTCTTTTGGAGCTGGATCTGGAGCTGCACCATTACGGGACAGGGGTCAAGGCGCGGTTGGGAGGCAGTGGGGTGGGGCAATCACGAGGTGGGAGACAGGATTGATCGGGAGGAGGACGGGAGTGGTGTAGATCTAGGTGGTGGTGAGGAGCTGGGAATGCGAGCAGCTGGACTGGCGTTGTGGTTGGTGGATGTTCGCTGGTAGGCGGTGGTGTAGGCTGGCAGCATTTACAGGGGGTTTACGGGAGGCCGGAACAGGGGATTCGACAGAATGCGAGAGGCTTGACCACGGGGAAGAACGAAAATGAGAGTCAGGGCGGCATGGGGGGTGCTGCATTGCTTGTTTGCGGCAGTGCTGCTGTGGACAGCGGTGGAGGCGGACTCCGCTATCACATTGGCGAGCAACGAGTCGGTGGCAATGCAGGGCTTGCGGAATACGCTGCAAATTCGGGATAGCGCGTGGCAATCGGATTTGGATCCGTGTGTATTTTGGCGAGGAGTGCAGTGCGTGAGTGGGCACATCGACTCGATTCTCTTGACAGGATTGCCGCGAACGGCGTCTTCCGAGTCGCACCCGTCGCTCGGGGATGCGTGGGGGTTCACGCAGCTGCCGTTTCTTCGTATTCTCAATGCCTCGCAGTTCACATTCAACGGCGGAATTCCGGATTGGTTTGGGAATGTCGCCAACTTGGAGTCGCTGGATCTCTCGGATTGCTCCCTCAGTGGGGCTCTACCCTTATCCTTTGGGCGTCTCTCGCGTCTCAATGATCTCTCCCTCGCCCGGAACTCGCTCGGGGGAATGTTGCCGCCGTCTTTGGGCAACTTTACCAACCTAATCTTCTTGAATCTCTCCAGTAACTCATTCTCGGGTCCGATTCCGGCCATGAGTTCCCCTGTTCTGCAAGTCATCGATCTCTCAGGGAATGTGCTTACTGGAGGAGTGGGGCCGCTGACGACCCTCTCGGGGTTGCAGTACTTGAGCCTCGCAAACAACAGGATGGACTTATCTATGCCATGGGAGCTCGGCAACCTCGCAGCACTTCAGTATTTGGACCTTTCAAGCAACAAAATGCCAGGGATCATGCCTGCGGAGCTCGGACGGCTGACTAACCTAACTCATGTGCGTCTTTCTCACAACAGTTTCTCAGGGTTTCTACCAGCTGAGCTCACAGGGTGGACGAAGTTGCAAGTCCTGGACCTTGATAACAATAACTTCACCGGCGACATTGCATTGACCATAGGCCTGTTGCAAAACCTAGTGGAGTTGGATCTCTCTGTCAACGGCTTCAAAGGTCTGTACAACAGCGCGCTTCTCACATTGCCCATGCTGCAAGCGCTCAACCTCTCACACAACCTCTTCTACGGCCCGCTCCCGCAGGAGCTTGTGGCGCAGCAATCACTGGTGACGCTCGACATCTCCGAGAATTTCTTCAACGGCACGGTGCCTATGGGGTTCCTCCCCACGGCGGACATCCGGAAGAACTGTCTTGCGAATGTGGAAAGGCAGCGTCCACTGAAGGCTTGCACGAAATACTACGCCCCCCTTGGAGTGACATTCAGCTTCAATGCCACACCGCCTGTTGACACTGGTGGTGACGCCACTCCCCCTCCTTCCTACGCCGCTTCACCCTTGGGGGCGGCCGGCTTGCAACAAGACTCAGCGCGAAACAAGTTAACGCCCCTGCTTGCGGGAGTGTTTGGCGGCATGGGACTGATTTTGTTCGTGGGTGTGATGGTGTTCTGTCTCCATCGCTGCCAAATGCGGCGTTCCAAGGACCGCGGCATGGACAGCGGGCGAGTGTCAGCCGTCGGGGGCCGCGGGCAGACATTCACACATTCGCAGCTGTCAAGTGCCACCAGCAAATTCTCCTTATCAAACCTCATCTGTGCTGGTCACTCGGGGGATCTTTACAGAGGGGAGATGAGTGGAACTGCCATCGTGGTGAAGAAGATCGATCTGCGGAAGGTGAAGCGGGACCTCCACTTGTCGGAACTCGAAGTCTTCGACAAAGTTTCGCATACCAAGTTAGTGCAACTCCTTGGAACGTGCCTTGATCGTGAGGAGGAGAAGTATTTGGTGTACAAGTATTGCCCGAATATTGACCTGGTCACTTCTTTGCATAAGAAAGGTTCTCCTGGTGTTCACTGCGAGGATGTGCTTCAATCTCTGGATTGGATCACTCGTCTCAAAATTGCGATCGGCGTTGCTGACGGACTGTCGTATTTGCATTCTGAGTGCACTCCTCCTATCATTCACCGGTATGCTCTCCACCCTAAAATCTTCCCAGTGATGTTACATGCCTTGTTTTCTTGAATATTCTAATGTTGGTGAGGATTTCATCTGCTCATATTTGCTTATTGTTTTTATTATTCAGCGATATAAAAGCGAGCAGCATTCTTTTGGACGATAAGTACGAAGTCAGGATCGGGAGTTTAGGCGATTCAAGAATCCAAGATTCGGAAACGCACTCTAATATCTTGTCACGAATGTTCGGATTCTCAAGGTAATCGCTATTACCACTCGGAATTGAATCCCTTGAGACGACGATGTGCAGCATTTACCTCAAGATTAAACAGGAATAATCGTGTGCACGTTACTGATTTGTGTTGATGTCGCTCGGAGTTGGCTTTGTTACTGACTGGTGGACTGCGTCGTTGTTTTCTGCAGTTCCTCATACGATCCTGCTGATCCAAGTGAGTCTTCTCTTTCTCTCTCTCTTCCATCCACTTCAATTAAAGCTTGCATATCCGTAGAGAGTCTGTTAGAAGTCCACATAGGGAAGAAGTCGTGGAACCACCACTAACAGATCGTTTTTTGCAGGCCACGGAATAGCGTCCAGCGCCTACGACGTCTACTGCTTCGGCAAGGTTCTCCTGGAGCTCGTATCCGGCAAACTCGGCATCAGCGGCACGACGAACAACCAATGGCTCGAGTGGGCTCTCCCATTGATCAACGTCAACGACAAGGAAGGTTTACCGAAGCTGGTGGACCCGTCGCTCATCGTGGACGAAGACCTAATGGAGGAGGTCTGGGCCATGGCCATCATCGCCAAGGCCTGCCTCAACTCCAAACCTTCCAAGCGGCCCAGCATGAAGCACGTCCTCAAGGCGCTCGAGAATCCGCACAAAGTCGTCCGCGAGGAGAATTTCGGCGAGTCCTTGGCAGTCCGATCCTCTTCTCACAACTCCTGGAACGACGTCCTCTTCGGCAGCTTCCGGCACCATTCATCTGTATCGGGCTACTTCCGCGGCGGCACCAACAACAACAACGGCAACAGCAGCCCTACCGACGATAATTACCCCGCTTCTTTACCTATTGCCAGGCCAGGTGTATTAGCGTCTTCCAGTTCTCAAAACTCTCGAGAAATGTATCACATGAGGCGTGGATCGAGCGACATCGTCCCGCAGCCCATTGTGGAGGTGGCTCACGAGTCCGACGACTGCAGGTAGTTGCCAATGTGGATTGCCACAACGACGACGACGACCACCACCACCACCACGAATTGCAAGCAAGGAGCGCCGAGTGTGATTACCTGCGAAACCAAGCGAGATTACGAAATGGAACTCTGTACATTAGATTTGTCCGGCACAAGTGGCGCGGACGGTAGATCATGGTGGTGTGTGATTCTTTTGATTGGTAGTGATGGTGGCTATAAAATTCAGGAACTGAGATTCTTTGCACGTTAGGATACACGACGACGATTGCCCTCCCACTCCGATTCATATTGTTTCAAATGCTTTTTCATAAAGAGTCCGGAAAGCTTCATTTCCCTTTCAACCCTAACCTTCTCTCTTGCCTCCACGGCGGTTTTGTTTCCGTAATGTGATTCAATTCTCTCCTGTTCTGTCATTGTTCTATCGATTGGACGATTGTCCTATCCATTCTTACCTGGTAGATGTATCGGTTTGCTGGCGAGGGCGGATCTCCAGTTACGAAATAAGCAGTACAGTGTGCAGGCGGATTTCCGGGAATTGCGGCTGTCGCCGTGATTATCTCGGAGCGCTTCTGTTTCATGAAGATGCTGTCAGGTTTAGGGTTGGATGGGGTGACGCCAAGGCGCAGATCTTCAAGGCACGAATCAGATCTTCGTAGGCTATATCTAAGGTTAGTCTAATGCAGTGTTTGAAACCACACTGCTTAAGAGCATCCCCACTCCAGCTCAACATGTGACTCAAACTAGGCACATGGCCGTGCCCAGCCAAAATGGGTGCTCCACGGCAGACACGGCAAGTCCCAGAGAGTGGCCGGGCGCAGCAAAATCTGGAGAGCGGACGGGGAAGTACTGTTCGTTTCCCGTGGCTGGGTATGTCAGAGGACACAGGAATTGAAGTACGGAGCGCAAGTTTTCAGGCAGGTTTCCCCACGAACAAGCTCCAAGCTACACATGACAACCTACTGTACTAGGCACACCAGGCTACCACCATACTCCTAATAACCAAGAAATAAATCAACTTAAATGATTTATATACCAATGCCACTATTCCTATTACAATCAATTACCATCAATTTAAATTGGGTGTTAAAACGAATGAATAGTTTCATAGGTAGATGGTGTGAAGTAAGGTTGGAGAGGTAGGTTTTATAGAGAAACCCATTGTCCATCGTGAGCCTTCAAAAAGTATGGGATAATTAGAATAAAAGAGCTTGACTCCTCATTGTAAAAAGTTAGAATTGTGTTGAAAGTAGAATTTTAGACCTAATTTAGTCACAATAGAATAACTTTTCCTAAAAGCTTTGAACTAAGAAAAGTTGTTAAATAAATATAAATTTCACCTCCAAAAATGTGTTTGAGATTTGGATTTTCTAATCAAAATTTATGGACAAAATTCACAAAGGGGTTGGAAGGGAATTTTTTTTTTACATTTTCAAACATCCGCTCTGAAATTTGTTTATAACTTTTTATTGGAAGATTCAAATCTCAAACGGATTGTTTGAGGTGAAATTTATATTAATTTAACAACTTTTTTTAGTTCAAAGTTTTTGAGAAAAAGTTATTCTACTATGCCTAAATTAGATCTAAAATTATATTTTTAACACAATTCCTATTTTTGACTTAACTATGAGTGGTTGAGCTTACCAATTCTAATATTATTTATCCCACATGGGTTGTTCTACCTCCTACCACCCCATGTCTATGCCTAAATTAGATCTAAAATTATATTTTTAACACAATTCCTATTTTTGACTTAACTATGAGTGGTTGAGCTTACCAATTCTAATATTATTTATCCCACATGGGTTGTTCTACCTCCTACCACCCCATGTGTATATAAATAGATTCTCTCCTCCTTCTCCATCAGTATTTCAAATTGGAAGTGACTTCGGAAGCCAACAAAGTTAGTCACCAAATTCATTTCTCTCAATGAATTAAAATTTTAATAGTTAGCCTTTTAAATCCCGAAACAATGTTGCAGTGTGGGGTTCACCGTGTTCCTGAGGACCACACTCCCTTCCCAGGAGCCGGACGCATTTCTCCAACACTCCAAAGAGCCACTTGGAGTGTCCTTTTGCCAAGTTGGAGTGGGGATGCTCTTAGCCTATTAGTGAGGCGCTAAATCAGAGGCACCTGTAAAATTAGTGTCTTTACAAAAAAGTTGTTAAGAGGAAATTAGTATAAGACAGTGATATCTCAGCCCTGTGCTAATTTAAAATAGTGTCAATTTGTTAAATTAGTGCCAAGCATTAATAAGATAAATCAGTGTGTACGACTTCTCAAGGACGCTATGATAATGGAACATTATGATGCACTGGCAATTCTACTGGAGCAGTGTTGCAGACTCTGCATTCTGCTTGCTGAAATGACTTTCCAGTTTCCACATCAATGACAATGGTTTGGGCCAATCCAGTGACGCCATGTAGCATTCTTATTGTAAAAGAATGATGGGTTGGTGCCAAATGTGTTCCACCAGTATGGCCTCTTATTTGGTACAGGTAGAACCTCTCGAAAGCAATATGTCTAGGATTGGTGTAACACATTACATTAGAGAGGTTATTACATTAGGGAGGGCATTTGTAGTCACAATGTTTGTATGTAGAGAGGTTCTACTTATAGTAGTAAGGGTGTTGATACTAAAACCAATACAAACCTGTGCTCACCAAGACTTGTACACGGTTCTTAAGATATTCATTATATAATTTGATAATTCATTTAAGATAATCTAGAATTTTCTTCTTTTCAGTTTTAAATTACAAATCTTATTGTGCATCATCCCTCCCCCAAAAAAAGAAGAATAAAAGAAATTAGAAATATATGACTCCTGTCCCCCACCCCACACGCACACACACAAAAAAACAAATTTAGAAATATATGACTCCTGTATGTATGGGCAATTATTACAAGTGACACTGATAGCCCTCTCTACCTACCTTATCTTTTGTGGGGGAGTTCTAGTGCAGCTCACTTGGGCCGGAGACAAAGAAGGTGAAGCTTTTGAATCCCAAATCTGTACCGTGGAAAACGTAATAAATTCGTGAGTGAAGTTGGATACAATTGTTGCAGGTTGGGTTTGTTTCGGCAGTTGTGTAAGATCAACCGTGCCAAAAAAGGAATCTAATTTTGTTGGAGATCCAAACTGGTCAACGCTTGTACAGAATATATCACAAGTACGGGCGATGGACAATATTATCGATCTTTGCACCTTCTTAACAAATTGAAGTGTGTGCCACAAACACTCTGACAAACCAGTTGATGGGTCCTTTGTTTGTTTGTTTTTTGGCACAAACGAAACGAAATTTCATTGCAAAAATAAAATACAAGGCACCAGCCACAAGTGGCCTGGTGAGGGACAGAGCAAGACAAACCACCAAAGACAAGGAGGGAGACTAAGGGCCAGCTTACATGTGAGCCCGGTGGGCAAGAAAAGCAACTAGAAGACAAGAACAATGACACCGATGATCGGTAAGCGCGGAAGGAGGAGAGGGAGTTCCACCGATATCGGTGTAAGAAACACTGTAGAAGGAGCATAAAAGTGCTTTCTCTATTATGACCCTGTTGATTCC
This sequence comes from Antitrichia curtipendula, assembly GCA_951230915.1. Taxonomy (NCBI): domain Eukaryota; kingdom Viridiplantae; phylum Streptophyta; class Bryopsida; order Hypnales; family Leucodontaceae; genus Antitrichia; species Antitrichia curtipendula. Next base: position 30,603,093 of record OX579636.1, read on the forward strand.
TCCCACCCACCGATACATGTAAGGAGGCCCTAAGAGAACAAAGGTCGGCAAACAAGAGAGCCGGGGCGGGACCAACACGACATAGCACAGAGGGGACCCACGGCCGACAGATGCGAAGATGGGCTAAGGTAGAGGCACCTAATGGCATCCCTGTACCCAATGGCGTCCCTTTCTAGGAAGGGGCGTCATTTCAGAACCTAAATGTAGACATACCAAACATAACTTATTATTTTCTGACTGAAATAATAAATCATGTATGGTCCGCCTAGAATTGCATTTCAGAATGACGCCCCTTCCTAGAAAGGGACGCCATTGGGTACAGGGATGCCATTAGGTGCCTCTACCTTACACTGATAGGAAATGCAACGACCTTAACCCCTAAATGACGGACCTATGACCATTGATTTCAAACCTCACTGTCCATCACTCAATTTGCTGCCCTTTTGCAATTAGATATGTATGAAAAAATTTATATTTATTTTTCAGAGACGAAATTACATGTTTTCTTTATTTCACAAAAATTTCAGATTTTTTTGTGGAAAACTGATTTTTTTTGAGAATTTTTGAAGAGAAAGTGAAGAAAAATCATATTAAATAAAAAATAGTTTCAAAAAATCTGAAAAGTTCACCATGTGTGTATATTACAATGACAAACATCATGGTGTAATCTCAATTTCCGTGTCATTAAATAATTAGAAAATAATAGACATTGAATATACACTCAAAGTTCAAATTGCAATAAAATATTCAATATTAGGATTTTCTTCAAAATTCAAATTGGAGTAGAAACTAGAGTAGATGACCCTTAGTTTTGTTAGTTGGGTTCGAACTCAAAAAATATCATTTTTGTGAAGAAATTTCAGATTTAGAGCAAGGAGCAACAACTTCCCAAAATACACTAAAATAGCATATTTTGTGATCCGTTTTTTTTAATAACTTCTCATTTACATGAAGACAAACATTGGAAAGACTACAAACTCAATTGGATTCTCTTCATAACCCAACATGAAAGGTCAACAAGGAAAAGGAGGATGAAAAAATGCTATTGAATTCTATCCAACCTACAGTGTTGTCATCAAAATGCTACGGAATGGTGCCTGCGGCGCTCCAGGGTTAAAAGAAAATGCTGTGTACTTACAACAAGCTACTGGAGTCAGATTTGTTGCTGATATTGATTGAAATAGGGATAAGGTTTGTTTGCACTTGGTATTTGGGGTGATGTTTGCAATGTGAATCTGATCCAAAAGTAGGTCTAAATTTGTTCCTAAGATCCTTGATAACGACACTCTTTTAATACCAATTACAAACATACCTTTAGCTCTAATCCCCTACAGGCCCAAGGCCTTTTTTCTGCCAAAAAACACTCAAAACTGCCATTTCTATAGCAAAGAGTAAAAGAATTTGAAAAATGTTTTTTTTGCACCTTTAACCATAGGATCTTACACCTAACTAGTATAAAAATGTGTGGAATTTTTTTAGAATTTGACCGCACAAATTGCAAGATATCTGCATTTAAAGTGAAAAAAATAAGTTTTTCAGCACATTGCGAGACTAGATTTTTTGACTTCAAACATTTTTATCTTAAATTTTTTGCACTACAACATTTTGAGCTTTAAATCTTTATAGTAGAGATTGAGTTGAGAGTCTAGGAATAAAAAGAAAGTTCAAAAAACTTAATTATCATTCTTAAAAAAATTGTCAAGTAGAAGTAGGTACAAGATAGAAGGAAAATCTAAAATATTCATATATTTTAGATGCAATTAAATGCACTAATCCCAATGGTAGGATTGTTCTAGCAAGTAAACTAAACCATGCAAAAAAAAAAAAATTAATTAATTAATTTTAAAAATTGCATTCAAAAATGAATCCTAAAAGTTATTTTTTTCAAGAAGATGCTCTAATTGCCCAAAAAACAAGAATGTCCATAACTTTCTCATAACAAATCCAAATGAAATGAATAAAAGCTTTCCAGATAGACAAAAATATATTCTATGAGAAAAAAAATATTTTAGAAAAAATTCAAATTTTTGAATTTTTTTTGCTGCCCAAGCTGCCCCTTATCCCCTGTTTTGAGCTTATTTGGTTATAACTGTTATTCCCGGGCAGCAATTGTGAAAAAAAATTACATCCCCCAAAAGCTTATCAGTTTTTCTATCTCCAAAAAAAGTTTCAAAAAATCACAACAAAAATTCAACCCATAGGTACCTACCCGAAATCCCATTTGTCCCCCGAAGAGACAATGGTCTTTTAGGGGTTAAATGTCAAAGTTTTTGAAAGTAAGCCGGTCCATGACAAATATGTACCACATGAGAAGCTCTACCTCTTGCCTAGTGCAATTACAAATCTTAAAGAGTCTCAATAGTGCATTTTATGGTGTAGTTGTTCTAAAGATACAACTTTTTGTTGTTGTTTAGGTTAAAATGGATTATTTTTACTTGAATTTTCAATTTCATGCTCTATTTTGTTTAATCTTCCACATTTGGTCACAAAATGAGTTAGCAAAGTCTAATCCAATACCTCAGAAAGGCTTTGAAATTTAATGTTTGTTTGAATTTGCAAGGTTGCAACTAATCTAATGAGATTTATTTCATTTTGCTTCTCAGTCATGCAACTTTCAAAGTTCGATGAACTCATGATCAATGTCAAACTTCTATATCTTTTATTCTTCGCACCTCTAGTGTTTGAATTGATTAAAAATATTTAGTTGCAAGGGGAGCAATTACTCTGAAATAATAGGATGTAATCTATTGATTATCAAGTGCAATTACTAATTGAAGGTCAAAGCAAAAATCTTTGAGGTGGGCTTAAAGGAAATCTCTAAGAGTATCACTTGCAACCCTATCCCCTCCCTTCTGATTTTTGGATGATAAGCAATCAATTACAGTGTACGTCGACCTCTACCTTCACTTTCCCCCTTCAAATAAGCCATTTTTGAAGGGGTCCATAATCCCTCTACAAGCTCCATATTCTCTTGGGATTAACAAGTTGTCACAATAAATGACAGCTTACTTACTGCTTTTGCAAGTTATGTGACTTGCAATTGTTTGAAATTATATTTTATGGAGTTGTATTATTGGAGATACAAGTGTCCATCCTCTCTACATTGGACAAATCTTGATTAATGCCACATTTAACTACTTTTGGACTTTTACGTGATTTTGGGACAAAACATTCAAAAATCTCCGGATAATAACATCTGAAGATCTCCAGATGTTTGTATAGATCTTCAGATGTTTTGTATTGATCCCCCAATGTTTCACATAGATCTCATGATGTTTTGCATTATCTCCAAATGACCATTTTTTATTCTATTATTAATTCTGGACCCTTTGAAAGTCCAAAGATAGTTAAATGCAGCATATTGAAGGAGCTGGGATAGCTATAAGGCTACAAGAGATGCTCTAAGGGCATCCACAATGTGTACTCAACATACAAGCTTTGTAACGGCAAATAGTGGGCCATTCCACGAGGCCATGAAAGTGCCGGATTTTTCTTTGGAAAATTGACCCAATGCAAAGTTGACAATTCCAACGTCAAATGGACTTTTTTGCATTATAAAAAAAAAAAAAATCTACATTAAGAAAAAAACTTTTCATTGAAACAAAGAAAGGGTTGAATTGATTGGCACTCATAACAATGTGGAAAAGGATTGACGATAATGATTATTTATACCGTAAGCCAAATATGGGCCCTTCATATTTTGCAAATTTTTTGATCCTAGGGGTGGGTGGGGTGCATACCAAGGCCGTGGAAGTGGACCCCCCCACAACGGTTGCATTAGAGTGCAATTTTAATTACAAACGACAAACCACTCGGCACTGTGTTAATACCGTCATTGTTGAAGGGTGCATTGTAGATGATTTGAACGTCCCCTCCCTTTAGTCAAGAGTCAAGAAATAAATGTAAACAATTTCATTTGGCAACATACTTGCATCTACATAAAGTAGGATATATATAGTCAGGTCTAGCTGAATTACAAATTTTTGGATCCTGTTGAGATTATGAGAACTTTGGGAGGCCCTTATGCACTAAAAAATGAATGGAATTTTGAATTTTGAATTGCGTTTTAATCACATTGAAGTTTACTTTATCATCATTACAAACACTCATATGTAATTGAAAATCATACAAAGAATTTGATGTTTTCTATACACTATGTACTATCTAGTGTTGCCAACATTTGTAAAAATTACAACTTTTATCCAATGGTACATATAAGAAATGAACCTTCACAATTGCTTTAGAGATGCTTATTTCCATACCACTTGAATTGCTTGTATGATTTCTTGCTTATTCTTCACCCAAATACAAAAAATCTTTGACTATCTTCCCAAGATTCTCAATGAAATGGTAGATAGTATATAAAAGGAATCCAAATTGTTGTATAATTTTGGATTATTAATTTTTCACTTGTTTTGAAGTTGAAGTGCACTTCATTGCAATTTCAACCCAATTTGTGGTTTCAAAATTAGTTCATTTTTAGCAGGCTAGAGCTTTCTAAAGTTGACGAGCTTTCTAGTGAAAACTGACTGAAAAATTCATAATTCAGCTGGACCTGGCTATACTATACAGTACTATACAGTATTAAATAATTCAAGTAAGAATTTAAAGGAGGGTAGGGATTATGATTGAAGTCACCGTCTTCTTCTTTTCCAACTAAGGTAGGGGTTTGTAAAAGCGAACTCTAACGCAGAGGTACATTTTACTTTCTTCAATGTTCCAACATTGTACATTTCAAGAGGGGTCGCTTTTAGAAACCATTGCATTTCAACTTCAAAAAAAATTGTAACTAATTCCATGAAGGTCCAAAAAATATGAAGCAACTTCGATTAGATGCCAATTCCATTTTTCTTCCTAATAAAATTTACTGAAAATTGTTTCAAGGAGTTTAGCTTCCCTGAAAATGCAATCAGCTTTTAAAGGGTTGCTTTAAGGTAAACCTGCCTATGACAGGCAAACCACCTAATGCAGACATCTACAAAACCACCCATTATAGCTTTACATCAACCCATTTCAGATTTTTGTCAATAAATGAGATTATGACTTCATTACGTTGGTTAGTGACCCAAATCAATGTCTTGGGAGATGGCCATGGAGTTATTAGTGACTGTCATAGGACATTTACACCTTTCTAGTGTAAACTTGTCATAGAAAGTTATTTTTTTTATTCCTTCATGTCATGGCCATGTTAGAAAATCTGGTGATTGCTTTAGGTGGTAAGATGATCATTATAGAAACACTTTTTGCTGATTTGGGGTAGTCTACAGATTCTCGTAGACCAATTGGGCAGAACACTTCAGAAATTCATAACTAATTCATACTTTGTCCAAAAAATAAAATTCCAATTGCTTCCTTCATTTCTCAGATTTGTCTTTGTATGAAAAAAAATCAGAACTTTTTTGGTAATGGCAACATGACAAATAAGCTATTTTGCCTGTCATAGGCAGGTTTACCTTAACACCCTCCTACCTTACAGTGTGCATTGTGGTGATGAAATTGACAAGATAGGGTTGTGAATCTTCTAAGTCAAGGAGAATGTGCTTTTGTATTGACAATAAAAGTGAGCTAGACATGATATCTACAATGTCAATTTTGTTATGTTGGCGCAATTCAAAATTGTGCACAAAGCTCTAAAAACTACACTAAATAGGGGACCTACACTAATTAATCAATATTTCACACTATATAAATATTTACCTTTGCGGTACAAAAATACCACTCTTTAACCATTCTTATTGCAATAGAGCCTTAATGACTCTACTTTTTAGCCACTCTTTTTGCAATAGAGCCTTAATGATTCCCTGTGAGGTAAATTTTTCATAATAAGTTCCTTTAGTTTTTTGGTCCCTTTAGAACCCCTCACTGCTCAAGAGGACCAAAAGTGTCTTCACAAAGTTAGAAGTCAAATTTAAAATGCTGTCACTTTTGCATTTGATGTCCAAATTTGACAAAAAAAAATTCTCTCTATTCTAGTTTGTGTGGTAAAATTTTCATATCAGTCTGATTTTTTGTAATTTTTTGTAAGCCAATCAAAGTTCAAAGGTTCAATTTGAGTTCACTAAACTATATTTGATGGCTGCAACTTTGGGGGCTTGTATCTCCTACATCCAATGTTTGTTTTCAATAAAAATTTGTTGAATTGTATATTCCTTGAAGTCTAGTCAGGGTTGCTAGCAGACGAGCGTGGAGTGGTGAGCCTGTGAGCTTGTGAGCCTATGAGCAGGAACTTTTTTATAATAAAAATTATAGCTGGCTACCTATAACCGTGGGTTTAAACATTTGGATTATATATAAATTACCTGGATTTTTCCTCTCTTTGTTATCTCAAATACCCATGACCGTGGACAATGTATATTATAGAGTAGACATTTAGGGTCTATTTTCTAGACCTAAAGTATTTCTTGAATATTTAGGAGAGTTTTATGCTAGAAATACTAAATCTTTTATACTTAAAAAAAAATCGAGCAATTTTTTAATGAAAAGAACAATATAGGATAACAGAGATGATGGCTTAAAACCACAAATCAAGAAAATGGAAGATAAAAGATTAAAAAAAAGATTAAAGAGAGTTGTTGAATTATAGACCATAAGTGGTGATGAGAAAAAGTTGTCTTCAAAAAATATAAATGTGAGAAATATTGAGCAATACCTATGATTCCGTCGGATCCGACGGAATTGTAAATATTGATTTTTGAGGTACTAATGTTAAAAAAAATTCAAATATAAAATGACAAAGATGAGACTCTTAGAAGTAACCATAAAACACACAAATCCAATCCAATTAAAGAGCAAAACACAATATTACAATCCAAGAGATACGTCGATCTCAAGAATCCAAGTCATTGGTTGATTCAATCACAGAATCTGACTCAGTAGATGACTCTGAGGACTCCCTACCCTCAGATGCAGAAACATCTACATATTGCAAGACATTTAGGGCATAAGTGTGCTTGCGTCGTTTTGGTTTAGAGGAACCACAAGTTGCAAAAGCGCTTGCCATTTGCTCTGCATATTGTGGAAGATGAAAAGGCTTTTCTGGACTAACGATAAGCCATTTCTTCTTCTCTATGGCCTCTGCCAACATCAACCTGTCACTCCTGAAAGAAATTGAAGACAATGGATGAGTGTTTGAAAATGCAAGAGGAAGAAAACAAACAAAGAATGAAAGAGGTTGGGACTTACTTACTAGATTTTCCTTTTCGAACAAACTTGCGAGGTACGATGGGCACATCCTCTGGATTGATTGGGAGGTCAGTTGTTGTTGTTGGCGTTGTTCTTGCTACCACAGACGGTGTAGACTTTGTCATTGGCTTCAAGAGGGCGTTGAAAATGTCCTTGTTCCCTTCCAAAGCCAATATATTGCGCCCGGTGCCTCTGCAAGCCTTAATGCAAGCACCTACAACAGTAAAAGAATGTATTTCAGTTAGATTAGGCTATCAATTTGTACAATTGAATACAATTCAAATTTACAAAATTAGAACACTAACCAGTAGAGGCTGAACAGTCCATAATGATATCGCCTTCATTGCTTGTGGCCTCGAGGAAGAGAGTGAAGAACCTTGGATCCTTCTCGCGTGCGCCTCTCCATGGCTTGTTTCCATTCATAGAGAGGTCATCTTCATGCATATAGTTCATGAGCATATCATCGATTTCTACATCTACCCCAGCCTTCTTCATCATTTGCGTACGTTTGAAGGCAAATTTTGATTCGCCTACTGATTGAAGGTCCTTCACAAGAACTGTCACTCCAAACTTCTGTGTCTGCAATTTGAAGAGAACAAAAAACATTAGAGTGAAGATAATTATGTGTAGACACAATTTAAAAACTGGAACTCAAATTTACAAATTAGCATACCGTCTTTGTGATATCTAATGCCGACGTGAGGTGCATGCGATTCATGCCGAGCCAATCTTTCTTCTTTTTTAAGTCATACACCTCGCAAGCTCCAGCAATGTCCGACCTCGATGCGACGCTAAAGGAGTGAAAAACAACTATGCATCCATCATCGTGCAAATGCTCTACAGCAAACGCACAGGTAGATTGCAGAGCATCTGCCTCTGGATCTGCATTCCACTTGGGCACGTCCTTCGGCGATGTTGAAATGCCCGGTACGGGCAAATTTTCAGGACAATCGATGAAAATGACGTCCACTCCAGCCCTTGCATTGGCTACACCTTCAAACATCCGGGTCTTCCCAACTGACATCTGAAATTTTTTGATTCAATCCAATGTCAATGTAGTAATAAACTAATAAAGCTCATCTATCTACCATTGCGTAACCAATGAATCCTCCAAAATTCAAATGGTTTAGGCAAACAATTTGAACAGAGAAGTACAGAAGACAAAAAGTCATTTTATAAAATTCCATTAAATTCGACAAAATTACTATAATGTGCTTTGTGCACATGACATCTTTGAAAAACAAATTAATGAAGTAAAAAGGATTGGTAAATGTAATGTACACAAACATTAAATTTTTCTATAGTACTACAACATCAATACATCACAAGTACAGAAAAATGATATCATTGACAAAAACCAGAAAACTAATCTATAAAGGAATAACTACTATACCTTATTCAAGTACTTTAAGACCTCATCAAAGACGTTGGCTTTTTTGCTCTCCATGTCCATTGCAATATCCTCAATGCAAACATTGAGGATTAAATCCTCGGTCTTGGGAACCTCGTCATCGGAGAGGACCAACGCTTGAGTGACGCGCGAGATTACATCTTCCGTGAGCTGTGACAAAGTGATTTTCTTTTTCACCCCCTCTTGTGTTTGACCCGCTTGATCCACAGTGGAGGAAGTCACTACTTGGCCTTCTTCTTCCACTGTTTTCTTGCCCTTGCTTTTAGTCTTCTCTTCTTTCTCTTTCACTAAGTCCTTCTCAGCCTTCTTTGTCGCTTTCTCCGCTTCTTTCTTTTCTTTGATTTGGAGTGCGAACTGATTCTTCACTTCTTTCTTGCGATCCACTGCATCCCTCTTGTTGATGGCCTTCCTCTTGGCTTTGTCATCCATGCCGATGAACTCATCAATGAGATCCAAATCCACAATCCCTTTTCCCTCCAAGGATTTTCTAAGCTGCGTTTCAGAGTGATGAGTGAACTCCAAAGTGCAGTCCAAGTACCAGCCCGCACCACTCAAATGAGCTGTTGTGTACGTTCGCAACTGGTGTGCGCTGAACATGCAGGATGGAGAGTTGCGATCAAGGAAGCCACTAAGAAAAGGAGGGATATCCAATTTGGTGATGGCCCCCTTCGCTTCTAGCTCTAGCTTAAAGTACCTGCAAATAAGCCAATTTCATATTTAAAAAACAACGTACTAAGTAGACTTTTAATAAAAAAAGACCAAAATGACACTTCACTTCAACTTCAGTTCACTACATCAAGAAAATAGGAGAAGACAATAAAAATATTGAGTTATTATAAATTACAAGTTCCAAAATACTTTAAGTTGTGAAAAAAAAATGTATTCAAAGAATTTAATGCATACCGGTAGAGTACTCTCTGAACCACTGCCACAGAGCCCGGGAACGTATCAAAGGTCATTCCCTTCTTGAAATAGTTGTTTCCTTTCAAGTAGTTCAGGAACCCGTGGTCCCAAATTTTTTGCCGCCATCCTTCAATGTACTCCGGTAGCTGCTCTGGTTCGTCAGGGGTATTGTAGTTGATGGTGAGATTGTCCTCCTTGACAATTTTCTCGAACAACGCAACCGCAGCATCTTCAATCTGAAATTAGTGATACAAAATCAAAATAGTAAAGCAGTACAAAAAAAATAAAACATAAGAAAATTATCGCATTGTCCGTTTCTTCATTACCGTAGTTTAAAGTCAATAGGAAAAAGAGAAGAAGGACTTACCCCTGTGTACCAAGTACACTTCACTATGAATTGAGGAAGATGGATCTCCGAGACTGGTTTGGGTGGCAACTTTCGGGCTTCTCGAGTAAGTGTCGAAGAGTTCCACCACTTTAAAATGTTGGTTTTGTGCTTACCAGTCATTTTCGAGGTTCCAACCATTTGTAGCTTCTCCAACGTCATTTCTGGCACCTCATAGTTTCCCCAATGCTTCTCCACCTACAAAGAAAGAAAAATTTATAAGTAATAGATTCTTGTGGAATAAGAAGAAGCAAGAAACCATGATTCTCAAACATTCACCTCTTTAAGGAAGTCCATTCCGTTGCTTGGGTTTGCTACGGCCAAGAGCTTAAACATCTTTGACGTAAGTGCCTTCTTTCTCTCCATGGCCCCTTCCCTCATTGCTTCGGCCGCTCCCTCTGGTGTACTACCAGTCTCTCTCGTAGCCTCTAGATATCTTCTAACTGACGAATCAGCTGCTTGAGAAATCTCTTGCTGTACAGTGTCCTCCATCAAATTAGATATAAAAACCTGTGCAATGAAAACTGGGTATGTGTAAAACTCTTGAAATCAAAGAGTGTGGAATGTCCTTACCCTAAAAATGAATGACGTGAAAATGTCGGGCAGAACTGAATACCATTTCTTTGTCACCGGGTTCTCAAGGCACCTCTTCCTTTCCGCAGGCCTCAAAAGAGTTGCAAATTTATTGATTGGGAGCATTCCGTACTTTTGAACTTGGAACAACGTGTGTACCAAGTTTGTCTTAACGTGAGAATCCTCCACAGACCTACATGTCACCAAAACATTTGGATTAGCGGTAAAGTTGAAGATTGAGATCATAACTAACGAAGTATTCAAAATGAAATGATTGAGTCTTGCATTTGAAAAGAAAAAAGGCCAATTCACTTACTTGTTTATATCATGCATGACCTGCATGACGATCTCATTTTTTCCTTTTGTATCGAGGATTATACAATCCACATTGCAATGCCACTTGGAATGTTTTCCAATGAAATTCATCCATGCGACCCGTCTGTGGTTTCCATCGCAAATGAAGAACTTCAATTTCTTCAAAAATTGGAGCTCTTGCCTTCCCTCAACCTTTTGAGAGAAGATCTGGTTCTTCTCTCTCCAGATGGGGTCCCATTTCTCCATCTCTACCTCTGTAAATTCTTCTGTGTTCCCCTCTTCGTTTGTTGTGGAGACATAGAAGACTGCCGCACCATCTAGGTAGCCCCCGGCTGCAAAATCTTGCTCCAATTTTGATATATCAGACAGGAGAGCTGGTTGGACCATGGGCATGGTCACCAATCTGCACAGTGGAATGTGCATACGGAAGGACTCCTCCGGCTTCATACGGAGGTGGGCCAGAATATTGACGGTATCTCCCTTTTGGATTTTGCGTAATTCATCCTCGGTCATCACCTTCTCCTCTGGATGCTCTTGGATGACATCTGTTGAGTCTTCCTCGCCAACTTCTCCATCATCATCATTGTCACCGTCAGAAACTTGCTCAATTTCAGGTTGTTGAACTTTTTGAGAGCCCGGAGTCTCGAAGATGGTCTCCTCTTCCATAATTTTTTCGGGTGTGATGTCCATCTAGAAAAGAAAACATTAAGTTTAATAAATACAAATTTGCTTGTAAAGCAATATGTAGATGATAGCAACATATACACGGATAAACATTGAACAAAAATTTATACATTCATATTATTCTGTCATTGGTAGTCAAACTCAAAAGCACAATGTCAGATCAAAATAGTCTAAATGCCGATAAATCCTGAAAACATGATTTATATAAAATCACTTGTACACGAATCTAGTCATAGATTACGACATCATCATCCTCGTCAGAGCTAAGGATAATGATTTCCGCCCCTTGGAAACTCTCTCTAAACCCGGTACTCTCCTCTGCATCCGAGCTCTGAAGACGCCCTTTGCTGGTGGAGCTCTTAAGCTCCATGTACGGAAACTCCTCCTCTGAACTATAAGTTGAGAATACGAAGCGTTGGAGCCCATTACCACTCTGGACACTTGTTTCAAATGCATCTATTGCCCTATCAGCTGCGTCCATTACATCGTCAAAACTCACCAAGTTCTCTTCAGCCCCTTCATCGTCACTTGCATGTGACCCGCCTTCTTCTAACAAAGTGTTTTGCTTTGAAGGCCCTCCAATCTTGGGAGCTGGAGTAAATTCCTCCATTGTTGGATCCTCGGAAGAAGTTGTTAGTTTTAGGCGTTTGCCTCGTGCTGGACCACTCTGTAGAAATCATCAGACATTAAATTAGAAATAAATTTGTAGGGGGACCCTTTAAGTTTTGATTACGCATATATCTCAATGATACACTACATTCATTTCATAAGTCAAAAGTTTTTATCAACGAAAGACCATTAAATTATAAATGATGTGGGGATAAAATAGCAACCGAAAACAAACCATTTTCAAAAATTAATCTAAAGTTCAAAAAACCTTTAAACAATTTAAAACCACTTGTTGTGGATTACTCATTTAATTCTCTCTATCAAAAAAATAAAACAAATAAATACCAACTCTATGGCTGAGAAAAAGCTCACGTCATCCTGAACAATTGCGGACCAAAGAGAATGGCTTCAAGGAAATTTACATATTTTCAAAATAAGCATTTTTTGGGGTCCCTTGAGTGCATGTTGGAACCTACGTCGGATCCGACGGGGTCTTCGGCATGCACTCAAAGGACCTCCAAAATTAGATTTAAAAATATCTAAATGAAATAATCTTGGTACATGTTCCTTTCAAAATGGAAAAATCATAATTGAACAGGTCTTGCAAAATCAAACAAATCACTCCACATCTATGAAATTAACAAAAAAAATTACCAAACAAATTAAGATCTAAGAAATTGACCAAACAAATTACCAAACAAATGAAGATCTAAAAAATAGACCAAAAAAATTATGAACTAAGAAATTAACCAAACAAAACATCTAAGAAATAAAACCAAACAAATTACTATTTCTGAAATTAACCAAATAAATCACTCCACATCTAAGAACGACCATGCATCGCAAGACTGCATTTGAATCATTCCACAGCAAGTCCAAATTTGTGAATTATTGACTTTGGGCAATTCTAATAACCTGCCTGATCGTGCTTTTAGACTGCTCCTTCGAGGTTCTATATACAAACTACAAAATCTAATTTGACGTGCTTACTGACTCCAAATTGTGCTAATAGACAAATAAGCATATAGACTCTATGATTAACATCCTCGGGTATTCCATAAGCAATGCTTGATCCTTAGCTTGCAAGACTGCTGCAAACATTCAATTGCAAGTTCTTTCAAAAAAAATGAAAAATAGGAAGAGAAATCAGGGGGTACATTGGGGCACCTTGAAAATCCACGTCGGATCCGAAGGGAGTTTTTGGTGCACCTCAAGGTACCCCCCAATTTCTCATTTTTTTACGGCATGCACACAATAGATTACAACTATTTCTTACAAGCTGAACGAAAGCATAGATAAAAAGAACTTTCTACCGAACCAAGTCACAGATGGATCATTCGATCCCAAATCAAGTTGATCCTTGATCAAACTAAAAAAGTGGTCAAAAATCTGATCAACTGATAGCCGCATGTTCTGGTATCAAATTGGAGACGGAGTACCTCAGCTATCATGGCAACGATATTATATTGTATATTTTACGTTAAGGCCAGATTGAGACATAAATGTTGGTACCTGTTCAAAGTCTAAATGAGAATTCGATAGGTACATCCAAGCTACAGTAAAGAGCAACAAATTTTCAAACAAACTGATGTATTGATCTGATCTCAGATGAACTGAATCATTCCCTGCAAAGTGATGAAAGAAGCTGGGAAATCGCTCCAACATCTAAATTGGCCATGCACCGCAAGAATTTAATTTAATCCCTCCACCGCAAGACTGGATTTCTATTACTCACAACCGGATTCAAGCTGGGTACGACCGGATTCAAGCTGGGCACGACCGGATTCAACCTGGGTTCTTGACACTAATTCTCAACCTGGAATCAGATGAACGAAAATCATGCTCACAAATTCCTTCAATCTAGAATCTAAATCAACGTGCTTACAAAATGGATCAACTTGGAATGACTGGTTACAGAATGAATGCTTACAGAATGGATCGACGTGCTTACAAAATGAATCGACGTGGAATCTAGAATTTGAATCACAGAACCTAGAATCTTAATCGACATGCTGCCAAAATGCAAGTGTGGCTAGGGTGCTTCGGCATGCAAGCTGAGTAATCGAATCACAATTGAACCGTAAATGTCCATGCAGAAACCTACACCTGGTTCCGAATCTCAGTAAGACTGTCCTTGCAGTTGGGGAGGTGAAACAAAAGTATTCTTCTTGATCTCTCGTTTGCACAAGCAAGCTGTCGGACTCTCGGATCTACATCCTCAGACTGCTGCAAACTCTAGGTTCCAAAAACGTTGAAAAAATAAAAAAAAAGGGTGAATGCAGGGGTACATCGAGTCTCCAAGGAAACCCACGTCGGATCCGATGGGAGTTTCCCGACTCCCGCAAGGTACCCTCGGATTTCCAGTTTTTTTTTAACTGCTCTGCTTTCAAGACACGATCCGCTCGATGCATGGACGGATGGCCGCTGTATACGTTGGATCCGAGCTCAAATCTTGGAAACGTCATCCTCGAATGAAAAAATAGAAATGGGAATTCGGGGGGACCACGAGCACCCCTGCAAGAACAGGTCGGAGCCGACGGGCATTTCTGGCTTGCCTCGTGGTACCCCTAGATTTTGTGTCTTTTTCTTGTTTCAAATCTAGATCAAGTTGAGTGAAACAAATTTGGTACACAACTAAGGCATGAGATTGAAAAAAGAAACCTGTTGAGAGTTCACATCCTCATTGGGCCTTTCTCCTGCTCCCGCAACCGCTCTAGCTCTACTTCGAGTACTTCGATCCATCTGCATGAAGGTACAAGAAGATTTAAAAGAGTAATGTCAAAATCTCACGTTGCAGTAGACTGACACTACAAAAACTAATGCAACAACTCGCACGATGCACAGTACCAGGATCCGCAAACACCCAAGATGGCGCAAACTGAACAGCAAGATTCTCAAAAATCAACTTCGGGGAAGATCTAAGTTGTGTACAACAAGCGAAGCTTAAGAAAAGGACACCATCTGGATTCCCGGGAGGAGTAAAGGAAGAACAAGAAACCATGCATACACGCACTCTACAACGGTTGTTGTGATTATGAAGGGCCGCCACGACTACAGTCTCTAGAACAAGATTGCTCGTTGAGGTTTGCAAGAAAATGAAAGAACGGAAGGATGCAAGGTGGACTCATGGTTCAGGTATCGCGGTTACAAGCTCATCCTGATCCAGAACTTGGATTGGCCTGTACGGGCTCTTCCTTAGATTTCCTATCTCGTAAAGTGAGTTCGGCACGCTGTCTGCTTGGCTTCCCTCGGCCAACAGGAGAAAGTCAAAAATTGATTCCGAATTTCCCAAATGAACCTCTTAGGTACATCCAATGGTGCATGTACGTGTGGATATGGAATTTCAAAAATCTCACTTAGCAATGATGAAGTTTGTATATGCATGGATCTTACGCAGAAATTCACAAGAATTCTCGTACATTTGTCAAGCAATTTTTAATTTTGCAACCAGATCGACATCAAAGATTTAGCTCTCAAATTTATGGCTCCCAAAAGTGGTTCAACCTCAAGCAGTTCCTATATTTTCCAAGTTATTTTTCAATCGCCTATAGAACAAGATCCAAAATTTCCAGGAATTCCAGCCATTCGATCAAACGTGCGATCCGGATTGAAGGGCAGTCCAATTTTCCTCAACTTCACAAACTAATTTTAGGTATTAAACTAGTCATTCATGTTTTTGAAAATTCTTGTTGCACCACTCACTTGAATTTTGGGGAGGTGAAACATCTATCAATATTTTTTAGTAAATTAATTTTTTTAGACAAGAAGAATTTCCAATCTAACTCAACTCGTGTCATATTTTTTGGAGGTTATTTGAATTTGTTATAACATTTTGAAGTTGATAGGGCACCATTTTAGAACCCGTTCCATTTGAGAACCTTCTACTCATTTTAGATCTCATCAGCATGATTTTAATAATTCATTATTTTGAGGGGATAATCCAAAGACAAATGATCTAAACGTTCACCAAATAATAAATACAAATATACAAATATACAAATATTCAACCTTACAAGGAGTACGTGATGACATTGGAATACTGCATCTCATGCATTGCACTATTCCAATATTGAGCCATTAGTTAGGATTACCTAATCATGCATTTCATTGCAGTATAAAGTCAAAATTGTAAATTGACCTTTCTTCAGTATTGATTAAATTGATATTGCCAAATTCATTTCATTACAAGTATTTCTCATACTCTATTGCAAATTCATTAGTAAGTCCTCAGTTAAGGTTTGTGGCTCTCCACAATAACAATGACAAGCTCACTCTCTTTGGACTCTTAGTGTTCTGGTACCCACTTGAGAACTTGCACTTAAACTGAACCTAATGACTATAATCCTTCTTAGCAAAATTTGTTTGTCAAGAATTCATCGAACATAACCTTCAACATGAAGATGGACTCTTGGATGTATACCAACATTTCATACAAAACTCCTACTGCCTTCCTTAGCCTTCATCCTAGTCTTGCCTCTCCTAACTGCCTTTCTGAACCTTGATCCTAGTCCTGCCTCCCTTATCTACCAACCTTTCTTACTTCTTAGCAATGAATACAGTCCAGCCAAGAATTGACTTCGTAAACTCGACAAATTCAAAGTACTCGGAACTGCAAATTGAAAAAGTATCTATTTTTCAAAGAATTCAAACTACAAACTTACATTCGATGGCTGTAGGGACATTGAAACTTCTTCTTCCGCTTGTAATGCTTTCGGGTTCTGGTCTTGCTCTCCTTCTCGCCGGTGGACATCACCAACTTCGTGCTGCTCTCCATCTCCTCCCTCAGAGGACTGAGACTTCTGTGACTGACTATTGTCACCTAAAACTCTCTTGTTTCCTGTCTTCTTGGAGCGTACCATTCTTGCTCTCTGTAAAGACTTATGAGAAGAGAAATACAACGGCCTACATTTTCTACGACCTTTTTTGTGCTCCTGAATGTCTAATGATTCACTCAAACTGTCCAAGCGCATGACCTAATAGAAAAGCTACAACATTGAACCCAAGGACCACCGTCGCCCACAATACAAGGGAGGTTGTGAAATGAGAGCTCCCCACCTCAATGGCTTCCTTTATACATCACCCAAACCGCTCCATCTCAAATGCATTGGTGTCTCATAAGTTCTGAATTCGGCGCCGGCATTTATTTGCACTTCAAGCTCACACTGCCCAAGGTACTCTATGCCGCCAATGTCAGATTCCTTAGATTTTGGTATACATCGAAGTTTGAACGAGCCGTTTTTTGGGGGGCCGCAATGCAAATAAAAAATTATGCCTAAGGATTCCTCACACATTCAATTACGAAGCTTTGCTAAATTAATTTGAGTAGGTAATTCCCTTACTACCCTTATTCTTTTATTTTAAAAAATGATAGTCCTAGCACTGACAATGTCCTATTTGCAAACGTGTGGGATACTAATAGAAGTGAAAGAGGCAAGGTAATTTATTTTCTAGAATGGACCAAAACCCTTGGAAGAATGACGGCACTAGCACTATCCTCTTTATATTATAAAAAGTATAGGGGTGCCATTGCACTCATTATTTTTTTTCCAAATATGACGGCAAGCCAAAAATTATATCGTAGCCTAATCCCCTATACACCTAGACCCATATGCGCCGACGTTTTTGATTTGTAAATAAACAATTTGAAATTCACTGAGTCCATGTTTGATCATTTATTATTCATCAACGGACCTTAGACATCCTAATATGAGTCCTACATTTGATCCTCAACTACAGAGAGTTCTTTGTATGTTTGTATCTTTCTAATTTTGTTTTGAGAGCAACATGGCAAGCATTCGGGTAGATGGTCACGAAGTACCTCTTGTGTTTCCACTTGACGTAGACGGTTGGGCGACTGTTTCCAGCCACTTGCTCCATGTTCGATTTAAATTTGCACAGTCTTCTATCTATGTTGAGGAAGAGCGTTGTTCTGCTTCCGGTGAATTACTTCAGTCAATACCAGTTCCAAAATCTCTCTCCGATGAAGGTCACTGTTGGTATCTAGGTCTTGGAAACTATAGAGCTTACGGTCTTCCTCTTTCTATGCTAGCTTTGACCACTGAGATAGCAAGTCATGAGTCCAATAATTCTACAGTGAATAGACCTTGTGTACCTGAAGCCACCAACCCGACTACACCTACATGATGTTTTCCAGTGTTTGGACAAAAACCAGAAATTTTGTCGCAAGCAAAGACACAGATATTAGGGACTATTGTAGAACTCTCTACTGATTCAGAAGGCGAGTCCCCTTCCTTGCCCCTTTCACCTAACTCTTCCGTAGTCAAAATTGAGTCTACTGACACTAGACTAGGACAATCACTACATAATACATCTACTAGTCCTTATGAGCAACCTATCTTTTCACAACAAGATTTAGGTCTGAGTCCAACCACTTCAACAAGTATAATGATATGCTTGAAGGGTCTTTCTGGTCTTCACCGTTCCCGAAACGAACTTTCTACATTAAACATGAGCGGTGTAACGCACCACCAAGTGGAGTATTTGCCACCTACTTATGACGGAGACATCATCTTCGAATTGCCGCCATGTCGAGCCTCTTCTTCTTCATCTGCAGCAAAGAACTTGGAGGAATGGAAAAGCGCCACGATGGACATGCGTGGTGCAAGCTAGTGACAACAAACATCCACAACTCTGATAATCTTAAGTTCCGTAAGTCGTTCTGTGCTGGCCACCTTGTTTGTGAAAATGCTACCTGCGAGTACTTGTCTAGGACTTCTAGGCGAAATGAAACAGAATGGATAGGGTCTACAGTATTCCCTTTTATCGTAGGAGTTGTGCCACCACAAACTTGCAAACTTCTCTGCAAAGTCTGCAAAACAATACCTACCTGCCTTAGGTCCTGTGATGCAAGAATATACTACTGCTATACTAATAACCCTAATATGACTAGAGCAGCAATTCACCTAGGAAATCACTCCCATCCAGTAGCAAAAGGCGTGTATAGAGATTCCGCAAAAGAGATTACTAAACTCATAGCAGAACAAGTGGCTAAAACCCCATCGGCCACGAACTCTGCCATAGCCCTATCTGCTAGCAAAGACTTCCTTACGAACCACCTTTTTCACCATGGAGAAGGAGAGAAGAAGATCTTAAAGGGAGATGAAATGGAAGAAGTCATGGAGCGCTTTCAATCGCTAAGTAGTCCTAGTATACGGAATATTATCTCTTCTTTCCGCTCCAACAATCAAGGAGGGATCATTGACAACATTATGGCCATGAAGAAGGAATCGAAGTTCGAGTTCATACATGACAGTGTCTTCCCAGGCCAAGGCAAAGAAAAAGTCTATCTCTTTAAGATGTTCACGGAGGGGCCTGGAAGTGGAGTGAACTTGGTAAAGCGGATGCAACCACAAGGTGATCTAGAGAATGCGTGGATGATGTTCGACCACGTGAAGCGCGTGAAGGACTGGACCACCATGGCATGCCACGTGTATGACTCGCAGTACAAGAAGGTTATGACCATTGCAATTTGTGACATGCAATCAGAAGATACGGAGATTCAAGTACAATTTTGGAGGTCCTTGAATGCTGTGATGGAGAAACATGGAGTACCCAATCCAAATTTTAAGGGATTCATGGCGGATAGTGCAATGGCCAATTGGAATGCAATTCGCATTGTATATGGTAGTGGTTCTGCAGATGATGTCATGACAAATCAGGAGAGGTCATGTTTATTGCATTGGAGTAATTCTCTTATGAAGCACACCCAGAAACACATCAAGCCAGCATTACAACAACAACACATTGCATTATGCAAGCAATATAAAGAATCCAAGACTTTGGATGAAGCGGAGGTTCGCTATCTTGCAATCCGATCATGGTGGCTATCATCTGGAGCAACAACCGAGGACGCACTTCATCATTTGGAGCATTGGCTAGCATTTTGGCAGTTTCGTTATTTACAATGGGGAGGTTTCATGACAATGGTATGTTAATCTTATTTGGTGTGCACTTTTTTTTCTATTTTCAGTGAAGTAGGCATCTATAAATTTGAACTATATCCATGAAGATTATTTTGGAATTACTACTTATTCTTTTCAGTTAAATGTTTTGATAGAGATTTTTTTTAACGTTGTACATGAAGTGTATAAATTTCAGAAGATTTTGAATAAAAATATTTGTTCCAATAAAGTATGCATCCGTCGGATCCGACGGATCTAAATGTAATATGATTGTTATAAAAAAAAATGTAATATGATTTTAAACACTCACATCCTAGAAGCTTGCATTTCGGAAATTGTTGAGAACCCTAAAGCTTCAAATTTCAATGAAAGAGTTTTGATTTTGCATAGTGGATTTTTTTTTAAAACTGTTAAACCCGACGAATTCAATCGCCTTGTATTTGTTGAAATAGAATTTGAGTATTAGGGTCTACTGTAGAAATTTTTCCATGTATGGATGATTGTACTATGTTTTCAACTTCTTGTTTTTATTTTGTAGTAGTTGAAAAAAACAAATTTTAATGAAGTCTTTCTTTATTTTCTTTCAATAGTACATTTGTAGAGTTGATAGAATATTTTCATTCTTGCCAATTTATAAAGCGATTACAAATATAAATGGCATGGTATATTTTGAGATTTATCTTAATTGCATCTGGTGATGGTTGCATTTTAGGGGCTTACTTTACAAGAGATGGCAGACATGCCTTCTTGCAATTTGTCCGAAACTGTACATAACAAGTGGCTTCAAATGTCGGGGAAGAAAGGAAACAGTTTATTCGACGCCACTTGTGATGACAGTATTCGGGCTTGGATGCAAATGACAAACTACCGAGCTTACCTTAGAGGGCATACATCTGGGTCAGGACCATCTAAGAGTGAGTTGAAGTTGAGAGTAGCTAGGCGCACTGGGTGTCCCAAAAAAATAGCAGAGGCATTGAATTTATTGCCGGAAGGTCATGGCGTGGGATCTCGAGTACCACATCTAGAAGGAGAAGAAATATTTGGGAGCACAAAGAGGAGCCTCGATGTTCCTATTGGTGATGCAGGAGATTCACATAGACCAGACAAAGTAAACTTCTCGCAACCTCGAGTCAAAACCAGGTCTACAAAGGTGGTAGAGGAATCAATGCAAGGCACCTTAAATTGTAGTGAAGTTAATAATTCAAAGTACGTGACAGTAGCATGCGAAAGTGACTGCGACACATCCAAGTGGCACATTGCTAGAATCAGCCACAAGTCAAATGCAAAATGTTGGGCTCAGCAGCAAACATCAAACATCAAGTGTACCTCAAGAATTGCGAAGGGTGGAAAGGGAACCCCTGCTCCTACATATCGTGGTAGGAAAGAAGAGTATGGAACTAAGCGCCCAGTGGTGGTGGATTTTTGGTTTTGCTGGGATGATATTGAACGCTATGTGAAAGGTACAAAACGAAAGTGGATCATTGATAGGCCTGAGGTACCTGAAGTTTGGCCAATATTGGCAGGGACAAATTTGAGTCGCGAAGAAACTTTACTATTACAGCATGCCGGTTTTTGTCTTCAAGAACGGCCTACCTTGTCGCCTAAGGACCTTTTTGCCATGTCAAAATTTTTTGAGCCGGTCTTTTTCACCCAACCATGTCCACCAAATCCAGATGCACATCCAACCGTGAGGAACAACCGAACGATTAAAAGACTTGCAAATCCTCCAACTGTTGAGCATCGAAATAAGTGGGAGAGTGCTCGAAATATTAAAGGGGAAATTCTAGGAGTGACCCTTGTCCCTCTTCCTGCACTTGGTGCAATTGTGGTACTGCAGACCGGAGTGGAGCCCAAGCAAAATGTGTATCGAGTTACTGTGGGTACATTCCCTTCATGCACATGTCCTGATTTTGTCAATATGGTGGTATCTGCTATTGGAGGCCGAGCACAATACGTCAATTGTAAGCACTTATACTATTTGTATAGGTACTTTTGCAAAATGGACATTCATGATGACAAGTTCATTCATGCACCAAGTTATAGCTTTAATGAGTTGAAGCTACTTCTAGTTCGAGCTGGGATCATTTTGATTGCAAAATAGGAGTAATTTCTTGGAGGGTAGTATTTTCATGTTTGAACCCTGAACATGTGCTACAGGTGAAATTATGATGTCATAGTCCTCATTTATAAAAACTGACTGTTTTGGAAGTACATCCAATATTTTCTACCATTTTTTGGGTCTACTTTTCATCTTCTCTGAGTCACACATTTCTATTCCACCCAATTTTCGGTGGAATAATTTCTAGTGAAATTACATGAATCTTTGATATTTATAGAGACAAGATGCTCTTTCAGAAGGTCTTTACTGCAAATCACCGTAATCTGAAATGCATACCCAAGAGTTTTATTTGCCTCCAAAAAACCACCCTTCACCTTCACCCACGGTTATAGGAGCCGCGGTTATAGGTACCAATGTGAATTGTAAATCGTGAATTTTTGTTAAATTTTTGGACAGATTCTTTACTCCTAAAAAATCTGAGCCTAAATTTTCCAAGAAAAGGCTATTTCAAGCTCACCGCTCGCAAGTTATATGCTCACAGCTCACAAGCTCACCGCTCCACGCTCGGACCCTAGCGTCGTTGGAAGTCTAGTTATTGTAGCAAAATTTTCATGTCAATCCATATTGTTTTGCATGTTTGAAATTTTTGAAGTTCAAAATCCCAACATTTTTGGATTATAGTGAACTTTGGCGTCTTGTTTCTTCTTTATAGTGTCTGTTTCTACTAATTATTTTTGAAAAAGTTGCGCATACTAGTCTAGTTTGTGTGGATAAAATTTCATATCAATCCAAGAAGTTATGAGTGACTGAGAAGCATTTTAGTAGAAGGAACTCAAGGAAGTTAGCCTTAGATTTAAAAAAAATAAAAATTTCTTGCTATTTTTTGACATTTCAAAGACATTTTGCAGACACAATGAGTCCTTTGAATGTTTCTTTTTTTCCACCAATGTTTTGGTATGTTGGTTTTGAATCACTTTATATCTTAGTTTTTTTTCATTTGAGTAAGTTTAGAAATCGAATCTCACCTCCAAATGGGTTTCTAGGAAAATTTCAGAATTTTTTTTCTACACTAGAATGTCATAATTTTACAATCTACGTAGTTAAATGATTCCAAATTTGTTTCTCATCATCTACAATATGTACACTACAAGATTTTCCGGTTGAGATTATAATACCTTATTAACATTTTGAACTATAACACTTCAAAAGCAATGACGTTTTTAAACCCCAAAAGGCCTTGGACCTTGAGGGCTTAACCCCTAAATGCCCAAGGCCTATTTTGAGTTGCTTGGAATTTGCTCTAAATTGAACAAAATGCCAACATTTTGATAAGTTGTATCAATTTTTTTTGAATTGTAACCGTGCAAATTCAAACTAGACATGTTAGAGATCTCATAGGAAAAGAAAACACAACAATATCACTTATGGAGTGAAAGATTATAATGTTTGACCATGAGGGTGTTAAAACTGCACAAATCTTTCAATCCTCTTTTCACAAGTCAAATCTAAAAAGTTGGTGACCAAAAAAATATGATGTTAAAGGGCCTAACATACATAACTCCAATCAATTTATGACTTCTTAAAATCTACTCTATAATTTTTTTGAATGAATTTTGAATGTGATTTTTTCTCCAAGATATAGTGTATTTGAGGCTCATTTCCAAGAGGTCTCAACACTATGGGAAGTCAAGATTGCAATGGGTACCCTTGCACAAAATCTTGAATAGAAAAATCACTATCATTTATTTTCAAGATCGGATTTTTAATGCTAAAACTAGACTTCAAGAAGAACTTTCCAAAAATATAAACTACTAAAAATAGCAACTTGGTTAGGTTTTGTTTAACTTCAAAGTTTTGCAAACACCAGATTTGAGTGCCTCGAGCATTTAGGGGTTAATACCCCTATTCAGTGTAGACCACTACAGATTTTTGTTTCAAGGCGCTTGCATTCAAAAATGGTCATGTCGTGAAGTTTCGTCCCTCGACAACACATGGATAAAGCAATAGCCATAGAATCCTTGTTCTCACATTGGATCTGAATTGAAGTAGACTTTCGGTTATTGTTGGATCAGTACGACATGGCACCAAACCCCAAATCTCGTCCGTCATCAATCAGCAGATGAAGTGCACGCAGTTTCTTCAACCAACACAACATGCTGCAAACTATGGAAGAAATTAAAGGAAACACTCACCCAAAACACTCATCCAAAACACTCATCCAAAACGGCCATTTCTAATACAAGTATCAAATTTTATACAAAAACATGTTTGGGCAAATTTAACCGTAGGATCTTGCAGTAATCTGGTTTAAGAAGATGTAGAAAAAAATTCAGAAAAATTCACCTTGTAGATTGCCATATATTAGCGTTTGAAGTGGCAAAAAAACTTTTTTTGTCCCTGCGAAAAAACGGGCAGCTGCACTTCACAAGGTCAGTTCTTTATGAAAACATTACCAAAATTGTTGTAACTCTTTGGTTTCATTCTTCAAGGCAAGTTGGCTATATGCTTGAAAATTCTTAGATCATTTGAAATTGTACAACATATAGGAAAAAATGAGTAAATAGAAAGAAGTAGAGAATGATTCAAAATACTAAATTGTTAATCATTTATTTATGGAATTGAAAAATGTCAATCCCAATGGTTGTAATGTTTTAGTAAACAATCTAAGCCTAATATATATATAATTTATTTATTTTATTCTTATTAATTCTTATTACTTATTTATTTTCAATAATATTAGAAAATGAATAAAATAAAGGATTTCAAAGTTTATTTTAGAATAGAGATTTCATAACTACTTGTAAATTACCCTCAACTAAAACTCCTTATAATTTTCATTTCATTAATCAAAATGGAACAATTCAAAGTTTTCATGTAAATAGAAATCCAAAAAACCAATTTCAAATCTTTATTTTTCAAAAATAAATTTTTTAAAGAAGTTTCTTTTGTTGCTCAAGCTGCTTGCCGAGCAATGAAAACTACATATCATTCAATAACTTTTTGACAATGTAGTCAAAAGTTATGAAAATTGTTGGGCCTTAACCCCTAAATGTTTTTGACTATGTTTTCACCAAAAACGCTCCAAAACTGCCTTTTCTAATACTAGTGCCAAATTTTAGAAAAAAAGAATTTTTGGACACATGTAACCATTGGATCTTGTAGTAAACTTGTTGAAGAAGATGTGGAAAAAATTTCAGAATTTTCCACAATGTGGATTGCAAGATAATAGCGTTTGAATTGACAAAAATCCTTTTTTTGTCCCTGCGAAAAAACGGGCAGCTGCCCTTCACAAGGTCACATTTGTATGAAAAAATGTCCAAAATGGTGGTTATTCTTTGGATTTATTCTTGAAGGCAAGTTGGCTACATGCTTGAAAAATTTCAGATCATTTGGAATTGTACAACATATAGGAAAAAAATAGTAAGTAGGAAGAGGTAGAGAATGACTCAAAACACTAAATTGTGAAGAATTTATTTATGGAATTGAAAAATGCCAATCCCAACGGTTGTAATGTTGTAATAAACAATCTACACCCCATGTTTGTTTGTTTTTTCAAAAGTATTGAAAATTGAGTTAAATAAAGGACTTCAAAGTTTATTTTAGAGTTGAGATTCCATAACTACCCTTAAACTAAGAATCCTCATAACTTTTGACTTATAGATCTAAATGGAATGATTCAAAGCTTTCCGTGTACATATAAATCTAAAGAACCAATTTCAAATTTTTATTTTCTTAAAAAGTGATTTTTAAAGAAGTTTTTTTTGCTGCCCGTGTTGCCCACCAAGGACTGAAAATGACATATCATGCAATAACTTTTTAACCATGTAGTCAAAAGTTATGAAAATTGTTGGGCCTTAAAGTTACTCCTTGGGCACGTGTTGTATGAAAATTTCAAAGAAAAAAAATATAAATTCCATTCGTAGTGAGCTGCCCAAAATCGCTATGTTGCCAAAAAAAACACTTTGGTCCTTTAGGGGTTAATGATGCATATATGAGAAATTGGGAGTAATCTACACTGAATAGGGTTTTTAAGGGGACCAATAATTAAAGGGACTTATTGTAGAAAATTGTAGATGTTTGAAACATGATGTACAACCCCTAGACAATTCAATAACTATTGATGTATAGCAAAGGTAGATATTTATATAGTGTGGAATGTCAATGAATTAGTATGGGTCCTCGGGGGGGGGAGGTACCATTGGATCTTTAGAAAACTACGTGAGATAAAAAATAGGGTTACTTTTATTCATTGGGGATAAATTTTATATATTTTTTAGATTACCATAGCATTGAAAATATGTATATTGCTGCATTATATGTAAAATAGGGTAGGGAATAATACTTCCACTTTATTATATGGTAGAAAAAAATTAGGATAATAAAAATAGGATTCTCTTGGAAGTGTTTAATAGGGTAAATTAAATAAGATAATATAACTTGCTGCTGTTGCTGTTGATGTTGGTTGGTCCAACAGTCATGGACAATGTCAGAAGAGGAAGAACTGGAGACGACGCCCTGGACAACTCTTTTCGAGATTTATTTCTATAGGTGGTGATGGCCCGGACACACGAACCGAATCCATGGGATTGGAATTCTACGCCAAAGCATTGTGCAAGTGACCTAGCTACTATGCACAAAGTCCACGAAACTTGCAGGTCTTGGTGTAACTTCGTCAATGGGACAGTGGAGTGGGCAGCGTTGACGTTGGCATGAGAAGACTTCCGAATGATGTTGTAGTCCTGATGGATGGCAAAGGACAAGTTTGTGGTGCCGCAGTTCCACAAGTATCGGTTCCTTCTTGGTCAAAACTAGCACCTAATGCAGCCTCTCGAAGATGATCATTGGCGAACTTGTGCATTCCAAGACCTCAATCTAACAGATTTAAGAGGACTACATGCTACACTCGAAGCAAACAAGCTTTGAGAAAGCAAGCATGGGCCACATGAAGTTGTCTAAATTCCTCTGGATCACTCCTACGGATCATGGAGCTCAAAGTTGAGGAGTTGTCTTCTTTCACTTCACTAGTTTTTGTTGTGGGAGATGTTCAAACTGGTTTTACCTCATGCTACTTTCCTTCACCTACTCATCTCTTGTTTTTTCTGATACTACTACATAATAACAAACCTGAGCGTAGCTCGTGCATTTAGGTTTTTATAATTTCCCACCCTAGACGTAGCTCTATGTTTTGGAATACATGATGTGTTACTCGTTACTGTTGTGGGAATGTATCTTATATCTGCTCTAAAGCTTTGTTGTAGGAATGTATCTTATCTGTCATGTAAAACTTTTATTGGCTATTTGCTGAAGCTTGAATGTGTTGTGGAACTTTGAGAGTTTTTTTTGCTTAAACTTTATGATTGAAAAGGCCCTTTGTGACCAGTACAATATGGGGTATTTTTCTTGTATTTGGAATGGATCCACACCTCTACTACATGTGAGATCAACAAGAAGTTGGAGAATTGATCAATGTCAGCGTGTGGTGTGGGAATGTGATTGTTTGTTTGCTTTAGCTTGATGTTTTTTGCTGCTTTTTTCTCTTTCAAAGGTGCTTTTCTATAATTCAAATGCTTTTAAGGGTCAAAGTCTTCTACAAACCCATTGTATACATATAATTTTGCCTTATGATATTTTTGTATTTCTAAAAAAAATAGGGTCTGAAAAATTATGTCATATAACCATTTAGAAATAAGCATAGGGTACCCTAAAATATCCTAAAGTAGCTTTTTATCTAAAGAAAGGGAGGAAAAATTTACCTTAAAAAATCTAAATACCCCCCATTTAATTATCCCATTATCGCACGTGGTATCTAATTTTAAAGGAAGGTGACCCCCCCCAAGTATGGGTCCCTTTAAAAACCTTATTCAATGTAGAATACATATAAATTGAGAGGTAGAATGTAGGTAGGTTTTGGGTGATTGACAAATTGTTTGGGATTCATAAATTCAAAGTGATTAATAATTGAGAAGTTTTTTGTTGTCAAAACTTTGAAGTTAAAAGAAATCTTCTCAAATTTTGAATAAATTTTTTTAGTCGAATACCCTCTAACTCCTTAAGGTCTAATAACTTCTTGACAATAGAAGTTGTCAATGAATTGTCCCACTTTGATATATATATATATATGTGTGTGTGTGTGTGCATTTCAATTTTTGAAATTCAATGGTTGATATTATCAACATATTACTTGGAACATTAAAAAAGAAATTCTACTATTCCTTTCACTTGGACCTTGTTCAAAATTTATGCTCACTCCCCCCTTCTACAAGACTACATTCCCTAAATAATTTTTTTAATACTTCTCACATTGAAATTTTGAAAATCTAAAAATGAAATGACCTTGTCAATCTGTTACTCTACAAGACCCTACTTATAAAATATCAATATTTATTTTACCCTATTGAGAATTTGCCATTGAAAATTTGAAAAGTATACATTTTGTCTTCCTATGTCTTGAGGGATTAAGTCTATTTCAAGCATTGAAAATTTGATTTTGGAAAATTTATTTATAATTTTTCTATTGAAAATTTGATTTTGTGTGAGGTTATTGATCCATAACACGTGTAGTTTGAATTTATATGGCTATAATTTTTATTTTTTTAAATTGACAAATTTATCAAAACTTAAGCTTCAGTTTGTAAAGTTTTGAATAAATTCCTAGAAGCTCAAAAAAGGCCTTGGGCATTTAGGGATTAAAGACTAATTCACTGAACCAGTTTGCCAATCTGTTTGGAGACTAGTGTGGCTGAGCCTTTAGTCACGTCAGCTTCTTGGTGAAGCTCCCTGTGACTTTGTAGACAAGCTTCTTCTAGTCTTCTAGTTTCTAGAACATAACCCTAGCGCGGCTCACCAATTATCTACAACTTCTTGCTCTGTGTTAAGAACGGTAGTGTGAACGCTCACCATAATATGGTGAGTGACACGTGTCATGAGGATTAGGTGAATTCCTCTTGACCAATAGGAGAAGACAACTATTCATTGTCTCTCTCCTTTCTTCATTGTATATACTTCAAACTCCCTAATGAAGTTTAGTATTCTTTGAGTATTCTTTGAGTGTTCTTATTTGCTTTGAGATTTTGTTTTCGTATTTTATTCTCAACACTCTGTTCTCTCTCTCCTTGCTTTGTTGCAGCCGTGCTCAGTTACCCCGTTTCCTAACTGCCGATCTGCGACTGTTGCTGAGTGCTATCTTGGAATTGCCCCACACCAGCCTTACCTTCTCTCCAGTTGTAAGAAACTGTGGGAGGCCTCTTTCTCGGATTTCAATTCTGGATTTTGCTAATGTTAAGACATAGTCTAAGTCTAGTGACTCAGCTTAGCATCGTTACAAAAACTGAACAGTCGTGACTGTAGAATCAGACCTCATGACGTTTCATTAGACTGTCTCTGTAGCTTCATATGAAGCTGAGACTTCATTGTATTTATTCATTAATATCAATATATATCTCTCTCTATTCAACACATGGTATCAGAGCAAGAAATCAAATTGATCGATAACAATCATGTGCTATCAAGAGGCACCGATTGCTGATATTGTCGATCTCCTCATCGTTGAAAGACTACAAGAAGAAGTTGAAGCACAACTACGACTTGATCTTGCGATCGAATCATACTTTGAATCACTTCCAGTTGAAGTAGATGAAGAGAGTCCTTCCGATCTCATGATCTCAAATCTTTTAAGCGGATTCTGGAATCAAATTCCTGTTTAAACTCCAAATTTTTCAAGTGGATTCTATCAAGTCTCCATCGAACCTGTCGGATCAACGTCACAGGAGCAACCTGTTGAGTTCGACGTCATTCCATACGGGAATTCCAATGCACCTGATAGTTATCTCACGGTTTTAGCACATTATGAAAATGTATTTGACGAAATGAATTCCCAATATTTTGCGGAAGACGGCTCTTTTGCCGAGCCTTCATTTCTTTTTCAAGAACTCTGACCTAATTTATAATTAATCATTTTACAATTATGTATTTATGATACAAACTAGTTTTCTCATTTATATTAAAAATTATGACAACAGTTACAAGAAATTATTCAATCGAATCTTTATGTGCGACAAATTACTCTAGTTGGAGTATCAAACTTGAAATGCTTCTGATTCGCTCCAAGCTTTGGAGCGTTGTTCATGGTTCAGAAGTTTCTCTTGCTGCGACTGATGCCAATGCTGTGGCCGCCTGGAAATTAAAAGATTCCAAGGCACGATCTGAAATTCTTCTCCATTGTGGAGAAAAGTAGCTACTTTCGCTGAAACCTCTTACTACTTCAAAAGCTGTATGGGATAAACTCAAACAGCTTTATGAACGTTCCAATAAAGCGTCTCAAGTCAATCTGCATAAGCAACTATGTCATTTATCCATGACTGATAATGACGATGTTATAAGCTTTCTTGAAAATTGGCAATCAGTTTTACAGGAAGCCGCTATTGCAGGTTGCACATTTGATGACGCGCAACAAGTTATGCTGCTTCTTTCAGCACTACCAGATTCTTGGAGCGCTTTTGTTACCACACAAGGCGGACTTTCCACCCTTATTTTTACTGAGCTTATCTCCAATATTTTACAACAAAGTGCCATCAAC
The DNA here is from genome assembly GCA_951230915.1 of Antitrichia curtipendula. Lineage (NCBI taxonomy): Eukaryota > Viridiplantae > Streptophyta > Bryopsida > Hypnales > Leucodontaceae > Antitrichia > Antitrichia curtipendula. Next base: position 30,633,711 of record OX579636.1, read on the forward strand.
AATTCCAAGACTGAATCTTCCAAAACTTTTGCCTTCTATGTTAAAGGTAAATTTATTAAACACCAAAACAAATCAACTCGATTTCAAAAGGCAGGTTCTATTCTCGGTAAACCTCCTAACCAAATCAGACGGCCTGCTTCATCCTCGACCAACAATATAATTTGCCATTATTGTGGCAAGCCAGGACATAAGTCTCATGACTGCCGAAAGAAGAAACGAGACCTGGGTAACTCAAAATCCCAACTTAACTCTGCTTCTTCGGTTGATCCTCCCCTGTACATGTTTTCTGCCATAATTCCGGAGTCTTCTTCCTCAACTTCAGCATGCTGGTATTTGGACTCCGGTGCGAGTCAACATATGTCACCGATCCAATCCTTATTTCGAGATTATCAAGTGCTTTCTACTACCAAAACAATCTTGCTAGGTGATAATAGTACCTACGAGGCTCTTGGTTTTGGTTCAGTTCTCATCAAACTCTCTACAGGTCAAAGTTTACTTATTAAAGATATCCTTTATGTACTTGGCTTGGCCAAAAACTTACTTTCTGTGGCCCAAATTACAAGTACTGGAAACACTATTGTCACCTTTACTAGTGATGCATGTGTTATTAAAACAACTTCTCCAACATCCCGTCAAACTATGCTCTTCCGAGTACTCAAAGACGGAAATCTATTTTCTATGGGCATTGGAATCGCTCCTTCTGGTCAAAGCTATTCCGCCACCTCCAACAATGATCTTGATACACTCAAATGGCACTATCGCCTGGGTCATTTAAATTTACGCTACTTGGGGACCATGCAGACACATGCACTTGTTCTCGGCCTGCCTTCCCTTTCGTCATCTCAATCATTGTGTATTGGATGCACCCTTGGGAAGCATCACCGAACTCCGTTCCCCACTGATGCGGCCACTCGAGCAACAGAACCATTAGCTTTGGTTCATACGGACTTGTGTGGTCCCATGAAGACTCTGTCTATTGGCGGTGCTTCATATTTTCTATTATTTATTGATGATTACTCCCGCTATACTCATATCTATTTTTTGCAAAAGAAATCCGCAGTACTTTCTTATTTTATTCAATATAAGAGTTTAGTTGAGACTCATACCAACAAAAAGATTCTCATTCTTCGTTCTGACAATGGAGGCGAGTTTACTTCAAATAATTTTAACAAACTCTGTACATCTAGTGGCATTCAACGACACTTGACAAATCCATATAATCCCTCACAAAACGGTGTTTCTGAACGTAAAAACAAAACACTCATTGAATCCGCACGAAGTATGCTACATACAGCTCAATTATCAAATATGTATTGGGCTGAAGCAGTTTTCACTGCTTGTTATTTGCAGAACTGCTCCTATACTTCTGCTTTGGAAAATATTACTCTTTTTGAGTTATGGACCGGCATAAAGCCCAATCTCAGTCATTTAAGAATTTTTGGTTGCAAAGCCTTTTCTCATATCCCTGCTGAGAAACGCACAAAGCTTGACCTCAAATCCACTCCTTGCATATTTGTGGGTTATGGTGACCCTCTCGGGATTAAAGGTTATCGCCTTTATAACACTGCAACTAAACAAATTTTCTGCAGCCGAGATGCGATATTTGAGGAAAATTCTTTACTTTCACAGCACCCTTCTTCCACTCAAGACTCAAGCTCCCAGAACTTTACACCAGACAGTTATTTGGTTTCTGAGCCGATTCCTCATGCTCAGCCTCCGGACAAGGCCCCTCAGCCTCAACCAATCATTCAACCACATGACTCCCCACCTATAACTCCATCCACTCCTAGTGGTTCCCCATCTCGGACTTTGGTCCCAGTCCCGCTTCGGGGTCTGCATTTATCATCTCATGAGATTTTTCATCTTCGGCAGACTACACCTGTCCCCCCTTCTCCGCGTTGAACTTCTACCAGATCCACTAAAGGTCAACGGACAACCACGAAGTTCCATGATGAAAGTGCCTATGTAAGTGCTTTTCTAACCCATTTATCAGAACCTCTTTCTATCGATGAAGCTCTTTCTGGGCCAGATTCTGCTCATTGGCGTACTGCTATGGAAAACGAGTATGATTCTTTAATCAAGAATAATACCTGGACTTTAGTTGATCATCCACCCAATCGATCCATCGTCAGTTCCAAATGGCTATTTCGCCGAAAGTACAAATCTGATGGCAATATCGATCGCTATAAAGCTCGTTTTGTGGCTCGTGGATTTTCACAAACAGAAGGTATTGATTATTATGAAACCTTTTCTCCAGTTATTAAAATGACTTCCCTTCATGTCTTGTTGGCTCTTGCTACAATCCACAATTACTATGTGCACCAAATGGATGTGACAACGACATTCCTTAACGGTGTTCTTAATGAAGAGATTTATATTTCTCAGCCTTTTGGTTTTATAAATCCTGCCACAGCTTCACAAGTTTGCCGCTTGCACAAGTCCCTCTATGGACTTAAGCATGCCCCTTGTATCTGGTACAAATTATTTGACACCTATCTATTAAGTCATGGTTTTTCCAAATGTGTTTCTGACACAAATGTTTACATCAAATCTTCCGACACCAATTTTATTTTATTAGGTCTCTACACTGACGACTTAATACTTATTTCTAAGGATCTTACTTATTTAATTTCCCACAAAACTTTATTTTCTCAGCGTTTTTCCATGATGGATAACAATAATATTGAATATATCCTTGGCATTCAAATTCAAAGATATCCTTCCAGTAAAACTCTTATCTTATCGCAAGCTAAATATATTGAAACCATCCTTACAAAATTTGAAATGGCTTCCTGCAAACCTGTTGCTACTCCTTTAGAAGCAGGTATTCGCTACTCCAAAACTCCAGCAAATGATCTTTCTCTCGATGACGTTAAATATATGACTACCGTTCCGTATTCACAGATACTCGGCTGTCTTCAATATTTGGTAACCTGTACTAGATCCGACCTTGCTTATTCGGTCAATCATCTTGTACAGTTCATGTCAACACCAACACTTGTGCATTAGATCGCTCTTAAAAGACTCTTGCGATATCTCCGCAAGACTTCCCAATCTAGCCTCCTTTACAGTGGCTCTTCTTCCAGTTCTTCTCCTACCTATAAGCTTGAAGGCTGGTGCGATGCAGATTGGGCAAGGGATATTGACACCCGACGATCCACGTCTGGATATTTATTTAAACTTAATGGCAATCTGCTATCTTGGCATAGTAAGAAGCAACAGGTTGTGGCTCTTTCCTCAACTGAGGCAGAATATGTTGCTGTAGCCATAGCTACCAAAGAATTGGTATGGCTACAAGCTTTGCTATCCAAAATTGGATATCCCATTCAAACGCCTTGCACAATTTACAGTGATAATCAATCTTCTATTGCGCTTTCCAAAAATCCACGGTTTCATGAAAGATCTAAACATATTGAAATTAAGTATCATTTTCTGCGAGAGAAAGTCGAGGCCAACGTCTTACAATTGGAATACATTCCAACTGGTATTATGTGGGCGGACATCCTAACCAAGAGCCTACCCAAACCAAAACATGACGCATGTGCTGCTGCTAATGGTCTAACTGGATTCTCAACTAAAATCGACACTTGAAGTGAAAGCTGATCGATGCAGCTGAAGGGCGGGTGTTAAGACATAGTCTAAGTCTAGTGACTCAGATTAGCATCGTTACAGAAACTGAACAGTCGTGACTGTAGAATCAGACCTCATGACGTTTCATTAGACTGTCCCTGTAGCTTCATATGAAGCTGAGACTTCATTGTATTTATTCATTAATATATATATATATATATATATATATCTCTATTCAACACAGCTAATGGTCGTTAATTTTCCGGTTCACTTCAATTCTGAAATTGGGTGTTTCTCAAGGACTTGATTTTTTTAGTCGTACTCCAGTTGCCTGTGTTGTTGTGGTATTTTCACCTGTAGCTTTGGATTATTGCTTTGGAATCTATGACTATAGAATCTGGGCTGACTTGGTTGTTGGGTGGATTGTTGGTGCAGATTTGAACATGGCTTCCAAGAACCCCGCGCACGACTCCGTCTACAAGTCCTTTGGGGGTTACCGTAATTTCATGCACTCGTACGGTTTGAAGATGGGGGACGTTGACGACGTGCTGGAAGGGGAAGAAATTGCCAATGCCATGAGGGAGGACGATGCGGAGCAAGCCACTGAGAGTGCCAGTGAGAGTGGTGGAACTTCCAAGTCAAAGGGATCTGCCAAGTCAAGCGCCTCGGCCACATCAAGCGAATCTGCCAAGTCAAGCGGTGGCGCCAAGTCGACCTCTCGCCGCAAGTGATGTACGCTGCGATGAAAATTCTCAGGAAGAGGCTTGCTTCAGTCAATTTCAAAGCCAAACCTTAGTTCCATGATGTTTGTGGGAACGCGTTTTGTATATGATGTTGCAAGCCTGTGGACTACCCTATACCCCTGGGCTGTAATAGTTGCAAGTTCTGGAACGTGAGCTTGACTTTGTTATGAAATGCGATGCACGTTCACAGAACGAATTGCTCTTAGGGTTGATTGTTGGAAAGATCACTGGTTTGCCTGCATGATTGTTCAAACGCGTTGCGCTTTTGTCGTGGTCCTGTGATTTGATACTTTCACCATTTTAGAATCCATGAGTTTGTTACTGGTGTTATATCCTGATTTAGGGCTCTGGTGCAAAATCCAAGAGACTGATTCGAGAATCCTACATTCTCTAGCAATGTTGCTACAATAACAAATTTGTTACTGATAATGGTTTGAACTGAACCCTAATTTTCCCAAAGTAATTAGTTTGGCTTAGGACCCTACTCCCGTTTTTTAGCAAATCTTGGAGCAGATGGCTGTACTGTAGGTGATTAGGGTTTCCTGTCATAAGATATTCTGAAAACTGCGTTCTTTTGCAATTTTAGATACAAACCATATCTTCTTTGTAGAGGTGGCAATCATGCATTGGATTTAGGAGACCATGTGCATTGCTCCATAAGCTTCGCCCTCGAAGATTATGTAATCTATTGTGTCTGAGGTATCTGCTACCGAGAATATCACCTAAATGTTTGGAGGACATGCGTTTCAAGTGCCGATTCTGGGCGCGCAGGCCTTATCAACTTTAAATTTCCCCCAAAGTAGATGACACTTGGAGGAGAAAATGTGTTTATCAGAAATTCCTTTTCTTAGAGTGTCGGAAATTACTCTGTATCGTTACTGGGGTACATTACCCATGCATGACTGAAAGCTCATCGCTGTACAGTACTTCAGAATTGGAGCTCAAGATACTAGTATTTGCCATAGCCTCAAACCCGCCAATCTAAGCATACAGTTGCGATGTTCTGGTTCCTCCCTCTCGTTGCATTTCTAGGGAAGAAAAAACATCAAATCAAATCAAACCATTGAATTCATATTTTTCAAACTTTTACAAATAATTTCTCTTGTCTCTTTTAGACTCTGGTTATCACCGTCTTGCCAGCTATTCCATAGTATGTTATCCGATGACCTTGTACTCTACTCCTCTTCATCAGATACACAATTCAACCACATTGGGTTTGTCAAGCAGAAGCAAAACTTGGTATCAGAAGGTCTGGGCGAACAATTTGCCTATACCAGGACACCTTCCTGTGGTCAAGCTAGCGAATACTTGACAGTGATGACTCCCACATCTGGGTCAGCAATGGCCGCAAAAGCTTCGGAAGACAGGTCGAAGGCTCGTCCTCCGCTGCACCCGTTGGGGCACCGATCCACCACTTTGACTGTAATGGCTCCACTGCCACGACATCCACGGCCTTGGCACTGAATCCGGAACGTCTTGCCACAATTCTTCCCATGGTTCCAAATGTTGGCTCTGTCGCTGTCGCCTCCTGCTGCGAAGTGCATGTTTCTTGGGAACTGCCCTTGGTCAAATCCGTAACAGGCTGAGGCTGCAGAACGAAAAAAAGGACCACGATTTCAGTTATCTTTAAAGTAGAAACATCAAGAATGAGCATGCTCAGAGAGGTGGCATTTTAATGGCTCCTATGAGGCACACAATAAAATATGTAAGATAAACGATGTTTCAAGCTATCTCGTGAGTTGGGTTAGCTTGAAACATTGTTTATCTTACGGTCATCTAGCTCAGAAGCGTCATAAGGTATCATAATACAGTGGATGGTTTTAAGCTTGTTCTCTCATGCACATGATATTGGTTTAGTTTTTCTGCTTGTTACATATTTCAAGCTAATTGCTACGACCTTGTGCAATCAGAATTGAAGATTAATAGTAAGTGAAGGGTAGAGAACATACTGAAAGTTGAATTGGAGGGATGGTTAAAAGTTGAGTTTTGAGAGCTTACGAACATAAGGCGCAGTGTAGAATGAGGCGATCCCAGTGCTGGCACCGGGGCTGCTCGGACCGTCGTTGCTCGCTTGTCCACCACAATTGCTTTGGCAACCGTTTCCACAGTATGCTGATGAGGTACCACACCACCCGTATTGGCTGCAACACAGGGCTCCCGGGCATTGAGCGCCCCGGGCTTGCCTGCCACATTGCTCGCCTGCGGCCAGTGTCATGAATTGCAACACCAAGAGTATTGTAGAAGCTAATGCCGGAAGCATCCTCTGCCCTTGCCCAGCCATAACCTCAGTCTGATCTTTGGATCGCCACCTGCACCATGATCGTGAACACATGAAATTTCCAGAAATATCCTGATTTCGAAATTTGTATGTACGTACTATCATTCTCTTGGTTCCATGTGATTAGAATGCTACTGAAATACTTTTCCAGAATGTCCTTCAGACTTGGCATTCAATTGGCGCAATTTGTGACATTCATCTGCTCAAAGCTCTAAAAAACAGGATCGGTACAGATTTATGTTTCAAGCAGCGAGCACTAAAAAATTCCAGTCATGAAATTCCACCATTTTAACGAAACTGACGTTCAAATAACTAGAACTTCCAAAGCACCCAATCTATATCCTTGGGAGGGCACAACATAGGAAATCTTCAGTTGAGCTTCAGGTAATTGATGCAAATTACCATACCATGGATTATTATGAAACTTCAAGAGTTGGCAGTCCTAGGCTGGAACCTCAAATCTATAGCTGAACTAGTATTGAGCTCGCTGCACAATTTGAGCAATCTGAAACATGACAATTGATCAACTAATATGACCCCATACCAACGGTAAGCTGGTGATAAATCAATCCAACTCTCGACGGGAAATGTAAACATGATGAGCATTGGCAAATGCTGACCTTTCAGATGTCTCCAAAGACTTCCTTGAATTGTACCTGCAAGTTCGAGTCCGTATGATGCGGAGCTGCTACGGTGAAAGCAGAGAGTCAAGCTGGTTCTTGCAATTGGGAGAGAGCATGACCCATTTATATTTTGGCTCCATGAAGCTCCAGGCTCTGACCAGCAAATCAGTCAAAATCTTTGTCTTTCCATGATAGCTGAATCCATTCTACCATCACGGCCGAGTCTAGGGCGAAATTTCCTCTTCTGCCATTACTTTCTGATGTAACGTTCAAAGATGTCCAACACCACGCACGCACGCACGCACGCACGAACTACAGTTTGTCATTACAATTCATGCAGAATATAATACTACTTACCAGCTGCTCTAAGTAGGTGAATCTCTTCTCTAATATCACATCCTCTGTTCTCTCCCGAAATCCAAAGGAACGAACCGTTAACCCCAAAATGACCTTGGAAATTCTTGAGCTTCTAGAAATTTGTTCTAAATTGAATTAAAAGCCAACATTTTGATAAGTTGTATCAATTTTTTTTGAATTGTAACCGTATAAAATCAAACTAGACATGTTAGACATCACATTAGAAAAGAAAACACAACAATATCTCTTACGGATTGAAAGATTATAATGTTTGATCATGAGGGTGTTAAAATTGTGAAAGTGATTTGAAGTCTTTCAATCCTCTTTTCACATGTCAAATCTAAAAAGTAGGTCACCAAAAAAATATGATGTTGAAGGGCCTAACATGCATAACCCCAATCAATTTATAACTTCTCAAAATCTACTCTACAATTTTTTTGGATGAGTTTCTAATGTGATTTTTTCTCAAAGATCTAGTGTATTTGAGGCTCATTCCCAAGAGCCCTCAACACTACAAAAGTCAAGATTGCAATGGACCCCCGTGCTCAAAATCTTGAATAGAAAAATCATAATCAATCATTTTCAAAATCAGATTTTTGAAGCTAAAATTAAACTTCAAAAATAATTTATCAAAAATATAAATTACAAAAAATAGTAGTTTGGTAAGGTTTTATTTAACTTCAAAAATTGGTCAAGGACACATTCTGTCCTCAGGGTCCTTTTGGGGTTAAGGGAGGCAACCCATTCCTGATCAACCCCCATTCTCGCAGCGTAGGGTGGTGAAATTCCGTTCTTACAATCACCCTCCATTTTGGTAACGTAGGGAGGTGATTAGCGGCCATTAATTATGGCCCAATTCCTAGGGCAATTGTGGTGCATTATGATTGGCCACAAGACTCTCAATATCCTTGGTAGATTTTGCAACTAGCCCTTGGTCGGAAATATGAAGGTCCATATGACCAGTCCGTGGATGGAACATAATATTCAACTAAAAAATTCATAGTGATTATGTTTTGAGAAATAAAAATCTAATTTTTCTTGGAAACCTTATGAACTCTATTTCTACACATGGGAAAATTTCTTCCTACCTTGTAGATATGTGCATTTGCTGAAGTGGTTAGAAATGGATAGCCTCCCTCCCTCAGTACATTGACCTCCTTACGCCAATCAAGTTCACACTTTTTGTATCACAAGAAGTTATATATGAAAATGATAAATAATAAAGAGTTTCAAATGTGTCAACACAGATCTAGATCCCAATTAATCTACTTCCCTGGATGTCATTTTTGCAAGCAACATTGTATTGCAAAAAACTTCATAAGGTAGTTTTTTCTTAATCCCTAAAATTCCAAAGTCTTGGAATTTTGGGTAGGCTTGTGTAATTTCAATTTTTGGCATGATTTTTTGAAACTTTGGTTAAGATAGGAAATCAGAGTAGATTTGGGGGAATATAATTTTTTTTCAATCAATGTCTAGAAGCAAAAGTTATGCCACCCTAAGTTCAAAAAGCAACTCGAGGGAGTGAGGGACAATCCCCTCCAAAACACAAAAAATTGAATTGTATTAGTTTTAATTTTTTTTCTCAAAGATTATTACTTTTATCTACATTTCAAGCTTTGATTCATTCTATTTGGACTAGTGATGAGAAAGTTATGGACAATTTTGTTTTTTGAGTAGTCTAAGTATCTTCTTTAAAAAATAACTTATAGAATTCATTTTTGAATGCAATTTTTACAATTTACAATTTTTTTTGTTAGAAATGGTTAAGTAACTTAAGTTTTCTTGCTAGAATTATTGTGTTTCAATTTTATATTAGAGCTATTAATAGTTTAGTTTTCCTTTCAATCTTGAACATACTTCTACTTAACAATTTTTTAATGAGTGAAAATTAAGTTCTTTTGTTAAATTGTTTTCCTTAGATTTTTAACTTAATGCTTCATCATAAAAGATTAGAAATCAAAATTAGTAGTGCAAAAATTTTAAGTGAGCCAAAGTTGAAGGCAGTTACATTTGTCTTCAATGACTCTTGAGGGCAAATCTTGGCAAATAATATAGTAGCCGATCCATTTTCACACATACCCATTTCTAATCTATAGCCTGCATTATTTCTGTGAAGTTGTGGCACAGTTTGAAGAGTAGATGTGGCACATTATGATTGACTGCAAGGTTGTCAATATTGCTACCAATTGCTAGTTGATTTTGCAATCATCCTATGGTCAAAAATAGAAAGGATTATATGATCATTATGATTGAAGAGAACCTTCCACTAAAAAATTCATAGTAGTATTTTGTGTAATAAAATTATGGAAAAATATGCAATCTTTCCAAATTCTATTTTTGTACACGAGAAAAATTTGGCACTAAAAAAAAACTAAGCTACAAATGTATGTAATTGCTTAAGTGGTTGGGAATGGGTCATCTGCCCTAATACTGAATTCAACTAAGCAGAGTGAAATTGGTGTGACATCTGAAAAGCACTGACTTGAGGGGGAAGTAATATAGGGTAAGGTAGGAGGTTCCGAAAAAGCGACTTGCTTTACCAGTTGATTTGTATTTATGGGAGTTTGACTTCTTGAAATATTTTCAATAAAACTTCCTTGGAAGAGAAATGGAATTGGCATCTAATCATTAGAAAGAAAATTAGGCCTCAAAAGGGTTGCCAAAGAGTGACCAAACTAGTCTAATAATCGGAAATAGGCAACTTGACAAATCTAGCTGCAATGTATTGTCAGCTTGTGTGAATTTTGTAAAGGACATCGGAACTCAAAAAAGAGGGTGTAGCAAAGATAAGTTTAATAATTAGCAGCATTGGATTACACAATGATTAATTGGCAAATGAAAAAAATTAAGCCAAATGATGTGGTTTTTGAAGGTAGTTGCCAAAAAATTTAGAAACACTAATTATTTCTATCTAACTCCATAAGTTACTTAGATTAACATGTTTGCAACTGAGAAGGAGAGTTATTTATACAAGTGGGGTAGTAGAAGATAAAACAATCCATGTGGGATATGTAAATTAGGAGTAATAGGAGCACGAGCGCTCATAGTCATAATTAAATAAAAAGCAGAAATTATGTTCAAAGTCAAATTTTAGACCGCATTTAGGCATAGTAGAATTTTTCTTTTTTAAATTTAAACTAGTTAAAGTTGTAAAATCAATCTAGTTTTCATCTCCAAAAATCCGTTTGAAGTTTAGAGCCTCAAATAAAAAGTTATGAACAAATTAAGAGAAGGTGTTTGAAAATGTCAAATAAAATTTTCCTTCCAACCCCTTTTAGAGTTTTGTTCATAACTTTTTACTGGAGCTTCTAAATTTCAAACGGATTTTTGGAGATGAAAACTAGATTAATTATTTAACTTTTTTTAATTCAAAGTTTTTTGAAAAAATCATCTACTATGCTTAAATGGGGTCTGAAATTTGACTATGAATACAATTCCTGCATTTGACAATGAGTGATTTATCTTCTAAATATTCCATATCCTTTGAGGATTCACCATGAACAATTGATTTTTCTATAACAACAATCTCTTCATGCTTCATTTTCACTAAGTGTCAATGAATTATGTTTATCACAATGTTGATAAAAAGACTCTTGATGATAGATGTCATTGGATTATTTTTAACATTTTCTTTTGCCATAACTTGACTAGGGTACAAGATATGCAATAATCATGGTTGAGGTTTATTACAATATTTGAACCTTGATTGTTGAACATTTTGTATTTGTATTTTGGACCTTTGACAATCATCCGATTTTGTGACTTCAGGTGAGCAACTATAGGGGAAAAACAAATTCGTAAACAAAGTTAAATGTAATTGTGGGATCTTTTCAGCTGCTCAGGAGTGACCCTCTAAATGCTTGAGATTTTTTGTAATGTTTAAGTTGTTTCATATTTTGGGGACCTTCATAGAATTAGTTATAATTTTTGAAGTGGAATCCCATAGGCCATTGAAAACGGCAATCCCTAATAGGTTCATTGTTGGTACTGTACATGTTGGATACAATAATCTTTTACCTGCACAATTTGAGCCATTCACATATTTTTGTACAATGTACAATATTGATATATTTTGGTAAGTGTAATTATCATTAGACCCGCACACAATTCCAATCAAGCATACCAAACTTTAATTTTGAAAAAACAAAACTCCATTTTGGGGTGGATTTTTAAAATTAATTTTCATGGTTTTACATAATATTTTATTGAAAAAAATTGATGATGATTTTTTAAAATTTGATTGCATATGTATGTAGGGAACATCCATATGCACCTCTTCTTTTCAATAAGCATCTCCAAAAAAGTTTCAAAATTCTTTCTATAAATTTTTTTATATTGGAATGACAATATCCAAAATTTTGTAAAATAGATAGTTCTTTATTTTAATTAGATTTTTCCATTTGTCCCTCACATGGTAACTAAATTTGTACATTTGAGCATGATGGTACAATTACTTTGCCAAAATCTAGTTAATTGATTGATATAGAGATATTTGTCTTGCAAAATTTGGTCATATAATACTTCACATGGAAATCTCTATAGAAGGAACTGTAAAACATTTTTTGGAGATGTTCGTTGAAAGAAAGAGATGCGTATGGATGTTCCCTACATGTATATGCAATCAAATTTTTAAAATTCATCATTAATTGTTTCCACTAAAATATTATATAAAACTACAAAAATAGACTTCAGAAATTCATCCAAAATAAAGTTTTGGTTTTTAAAAATTGAAATTTGGTTTGCTGGATTGGAATTGCATGAGGATTGAATCGGTTCATTATGCAAGATGAAAAATTCCAATTCTTTTTTTGTGCTATACAAAAATCTTTTTTTTTTTTTTTTTGACACAAATGAAACGGAATTTCATTGCAAAGGAAAAATACAAACCAGCCAGCCACAAGTGGCCTGGCCGAGAGAGCAACCAACCAACCAAAGACAAGCCCAAGACCCGACATGACCCAGGACAAAGAGCAGCAAGCAAGCAGAGCGTAGCAGGGAGCCGAAATGACCTCCACGGCCTGCCACCTCAAGCTGAGTCAAAGCCTCGACCCGTCGGGCCACCCTTTAAGGCGGTTGAAACACAAACCCCGCCCTCGGCCCAGCCATCACCCACCGGGGAAGACCCTCAACCATGTCAGCAAAGAAACCAAATCGACACCTCCTATCTAAAAAGTTCCCCCGTAACTTCTGCTTTTCCTCAGGGGAGCGATGTTTGGGGCTGATCACATTAGCCCATTCGACTCTACCATAATCAATCATTCCCCGCCAAATATGATCAATCAACCGCTCCGGAGTCCACACTTGATTGTTGAAAACGAGGTCATTGTGTTGCATCCAAAGACTCCACAGAACTGTAGAATGAAGTTCAAGCCAGATCCTCTTGATCTTGTTGAAACGCCTGGGGATCGCTACCAAAAAATCCCTTGGTGCCACGTGAGTGGCTGCCACGGTCCTTGGGCCTCTTGCCCCTCAAGAACAGCATTCAAAATGTGAATAGCCCATTGTCGTGCTCTCCGTGCTGAGAGACACTCCCAGAACCGGTGGAGAACAGTTTCTTCTGATCTTCGTGGACACACGGGACACCGAGTGTCCACCGCCCCATCGATCCTTCCTCGCCATTGGTTGACAGCAACAGCGCGGTGCCAAATAAGCCATAAAAGCCTTGCCTCTTTCCTAATCGTCTCTGGAGGCCACACTGTGTGCCACTTCAATCAAAAATCTTCAAGAAAAATACCACCCCATTTCCGTGTGACAGGATTAGGGACCTGGTGATGTTTAAAGAGAAGCTTGCGACCGAGTTTAGCAGTGAAGTTCATCAAAGCTGTATTGGGTTCCGTTGTATTCCACTTAAACTTATTTGGGTCCCAAGCCAACTGATCAACACGTCCGTAGAATAGTAAGACTTTAATCTTCTTTGGCCCACGTAAAATTGATGTCACCCTGACTCGATGAAAGATCCCAGTGCTCGCCCAATCTCTAGAAGGACAAAGAGAGGGAGGCTTGGGTCTTAAGATACAAGTTGTAGGAAGGACCGAATAACCATCATGTTTCCATGTACGGGGCCATGTCTGTGCGGGGGTGCTGAGCATGATATTACTCTGTTCCGGGGCCTGAATAACGGTAATAGGGACTTGATCATTGTCTTGATGGTACCACCCTATCCATTCACCATCCACCGTATAAGGTTGTGGCTTATCCAACACATCTCCCCACCGTGCTTGAATGGCTCTCGTGGCAGCTAACTAAGCTCCTGACTCCTCAGACAGGAGGCCATAGCCCTCAATCACCTCCTCGACGGAAAGAAAATTGCCATCTTTCTACACGTCTTTGATCTGGCGGAGACCTCGGCGGTGAAGGCTTGTAGCTCTGATCTTTGAGAAACCAGGACCAATGAGTGTGAGGTTGGGAGACCACCAAAGCGACTCCACACCAATTTCTTCTGGCATTCTTGGGGGGACCAATATCACATCCTCTCTAATCTTCCGCCAAGATGTGCCAACCCGGTTCCACATTGTGGATCCCCTATGAGCTTGAGACAGTGGAAGCGTAAAGTACTCCATGCTAGGGGCCCACTGACCACCTTTATATGGTTGAAAATGGCTCAAGTGATGTTTCAAAAACATATGCAGGTTGGAAGACCTTGGCTCACAGGCCTTAATAATCCATTTAGTCATGAGGGCAGTGAGAGCATCATGGGGGTGGATAACATTAATTCCACCATTTTCCTTCGTTTGACAGCATTGAATCCAAGATACTTTGGTTGGGGCTCGATGCATAGAACCAGACCACATGTAGTTCTGGATAGAAGAGGTCACTTTTTTAATTCTTGCCTTTGTGCCCGTCCAAATAGAGACAAAGTATAGTATGGAAGATAAAAGTACACTATTGACAATCACTCCCCGCCCGGTGGAGTTAATTCTTGTAGTGCACCAATATTGGAGCTTTTGAAGTATCCTGTCATGTAAGAACACTGGAAGAAAAACCGGTCCGCCACAACCGACTCACATGCAACTATGTGTCCTATTCAACTACTCTGCAACTATATCCCTCTGTATTTGCACCAGATTTGATGACTATACTGTTATAGTCGCTAAGTAGTCGTAGAATAAAAAGTAGGATTACAGAAGTGTAACTGAGAAATTAATGTGAGGTATTCTACATCCGATATTCATCATAGTTGCTAATGTGGACAACTGTATGCTAGGGTTCGACTAAAAACTGGTTCAAATTCAACTAAAGAAGGACTAGAATGCAACTTGAAAGAACAACCGACATGCAACTAAATAATGACTCGCATGCAACTAGAAATTGACTCTCATGCAACTATAGAGTGACTCGTATGCAACTAGAGAACTGACTATGAGGTATTCTACATCCGACATTCATCATAGTTGCTGATGTGGACAACTTCACGCTAGGGTTCAACTAAAAACTGATTGGTATTCAACTAAAGAAGGACTAGAATGCAACTAGAAAGAACAACCGACATGCAACTAAAGAATGACTCGCATGCAACTAGAAATTGACTCTCATACAACTATAGAGTGAGTCATATGCAACTAGAGAACAACTAGCATGCAACTACAGAACAATTAGCATGCAGGTACAGAACAACTACCATGCAACTATGAAATAACTAACATGCAACTACAGAGCAACTGGAATGCAACTAGAAAACAATTAGAGTTTGTTTAGAAAATGACTATATTATTGATTAGAATTTGACTAGAATTCAACTACAAAACAACTAGAATTCAACTTTAAAACAAATACAGTTTAAGTTCTTTGTGAAAATGTTATAGAATTAGTTGTGTACGGACTGTAGTTACAACCTCGCTTTGCTAAACAATTGTGGCTGTAAGTTCACTATGAGTTCACTATACGATGCAATCTAACATTTTTGTACACCAAGCTGGACCAAAGTTAGTGAATGATCACACTTCAAAAGATCAAATAAGCATGCCTTCTGATATTATTCACCTATAGTCTATGAAGGATCACTTCATTTCTAATTGCCTCTTTCTTTTATAGAAGGCTAACAACTACATACAATTCTGTAATAAATTTGTTTGGACTAAAGAACATTGTGAAGATAGTATCAAAGTTGAAAACAAAAAATGAATATTTCCCATGAATGTTCTTAATATCTTGCAGATGCTAAGAGATAGTCCTCTACAGATAACTCTATAGTTCCAACCAGAGACGGGACAGTAGGTAGAGGAGGCACATCCTCTAGAGCAGCTAGACCAGAAGTTTATACAGTGGTGCTCACTAACACATCTGATGTGTCTACAAATTCTCGTCGAGCACGAGGTTGCTTATGTAATACTACTTTCCAACCTTCTTTCCTAAGCACATCATTAGCAAAGAACACTTGGGTTGCTTGGCTTGAAAAAATAAAAGGATCAAGCATCTTCCACATTTTGTGGCGGAAGTTCACTACAAAGAAACCATCGTCATCCCTAATGTATGTTGGATTTCCTCGATTGCCTGTTTTTTTCACCCATTCACACCGCATTAGTATCACGGGATTGCTAAGACATCCATTATCTAGTTTCAATATATCTTTCAATATTCCGACGTAGTGCACTAACACGTCTCGAAGATCAGGAGCTGGAATTTGGAACACAGATGCAACACCGCAATCATATGTTTGCAATTGGTTAGAAGAGTTATCATTAACCCTGAAATGATTTCCAAAAGCTCTCATACAAGAATATTGATGTGCCTTTTGCGATGGTCTGTTGGATAATAACATCCTATCTCTGTCCTCCGAAGTATGAGCATCAGCATTACTATTGCATTGGGGAATGCTGGGGAGCGAGCGTAGAGTGGCGAGCGGCGAGCAAGAAGCGGGGATTGGTGAGCGGGGAGCTGAAATATTAGAAGGAAAACCCAAAAAGTGGCAAAAAATTGAAAGAAAAGTGGATGAAAGTTGACGGAAAAATGGATGTAATTTCAGAAAAATTCCTGAAATTCAATGGAAGAAATGAAAGAAAGTTGTTGGAATAAATGGATGAAAGAAATTAGAGGAATAAGATGAAAATTATTGATGAAAGTGGATGAAAAATACGGATGATACTGGATGAAAAATACAGATTTAGGTGGATGGAAAATACGGATGACAGTGGATGAAAAATATGGATGATAGTGGATGAAAAATAGGGATGGGAGTGGATGAAAAATTCGGTTGACAATGGATGAAAAATTGTGGATGGATTATAATTTAGTTGTTGCAAGAGTACTTTTCGCCATTACAATTGTTGGACCTCTCATTTGCAGTTTCCCAATTTGCAAGAAAGAGCATGGCGCTACTTTTACTAAATCATGCTTGTGTGGCGGCAAGGGTTGAAGGCGGTTTAGGTGTAGGAGGTTCATCTTGCAACTTCGTCTACAAGAGACTAGGACAAGTGAACGAAATTAAATTGCATCAACAGAGTAAAAACATCGGATCATTTTATCAACTTCATCTACAAGACAATAGGACAAGCGAACAAAATTAAACTGCATCAACATAGTGACAACATCGAATCATCCTACCACCTTCATCTACAAGACAGTAGGACAAGCGAATAAAATTAAATTGCATCAATATAGTGAGGACATCGAATCATCTGGTACCACTTCGTCTATAAGAGACTAGGACAAGCTAAAGAAATTAAACTACATCAACAAAGTGACAACATCATAAAACTACCAACTTCATCTACAAGACAGTAAGACAAACGAACAAAATTAAATTGCATCAACACAGTGAGGACATTGGATCATCCTACCAACTTCATCTACAAGAGACTAGGACAAGCAAATGAAATTAAACTGCATCAACATAGTAACAACATCGAATATTTTATGAAAGTGACTAAACATTGTGCCTGTATTTTTGGAGTTCCAATTTCTTCAATTATCTTCCGGTACCTCTTACCTTTTTGCTGAAGTCTTCTAAGATTGCCTTCCAAGAACTGATTGGTTTAGGCGCTTCTATCTGCTTCAGCCTTCATGGTACAGTTAGCACTTGGAGCATCATCGCTTGATTCAGCGCTGCCACAAGTCCATTCTCACTAGACTCTTGCGGGCACTATTTCAGGGTATAGTTCTGATTCAGCATTCAAAGCATCAAATTCCCCTTATTATCATTACATACCAACTAGCTCACCATCTTCGTGACATTCATCGTACATCCTCTATAGCAGACAACGCACTCATCCAAAAATACCCTAGAACTAATGAGACGCTTGTCCAATCGACCACAATCTCACATGAGCGTGCTTTTGTGGTCGTGAGGGCAAGTAAGTCAGAAATTCTGGAGTGCTAATCGAGGAGTATGTAGTCTGGCTAAAGAAAATGCACAATGAGTGTCACAAAGGTGTCAAGCGTGTTGGATAATGATTGTAGTACAGATCACTAGTACTGATACTTCAGTAACAACGACACCTGACACTACAAACGAGTAAGGCAACTCTAAGTTTAAATGAGAACTGAAATCTTCAATTTAGCTATCAACTACATGCACTCAAATTACTAGTGTAACGTCACGTAATACTACTTCCACTACCTGCGGTTTAGGGTTGGCTATTTGATGTCTTCGACTCAAGTTGTACAACACTACCCTTATCACAACTACATGCATGCGGCCATTCTTAAGGGCAACATAGACCACCTCATCCTCTTCACATACACAACGGCGACGCGTGGCATGAATAGATAAGTCTGCCAACGATCACCTTCTTTGGTTCTAATGGGCAAAGTACACGACACGTGTCACGAAACCATAAGAGGAGGGGAGGTAGGCTTATTGTCCTCAAAGTTTGGCAGGGGGGGTGGGCAGCCCCTTCAGTTGGGCGGTTTAGCTTGCCTAGCTCCAAGAGTTGGACAGGGGGGCTGCAGGGTCCCTCTAGTTTGACAGGGGGGCTGCAGAATCCCTCTCGAGTTGAGAGAGGGGGCTGCAGAATCCCTCTCGAGTTGAGAGAGGGGGCTGCAGAATCCCTCGAGTCGAGAGAGGGGCTACAGAACCCCTCTCGAGTTGAGAAAGGGGGCTGCAGAACCCCTCGAGTTCGGTGGTTTGGTTGCGGAACCCCTCGAGGCGGGCAAGAGGGGCTATCCAACCCCTCGAGATGGGCGAGGGGGCTACAAAATCCCTCGAGGCGGGCGGGGGGACTACCCAACCCCTCGAGGTGGGCGGGGGGCTGCGGAACCCCTTGAGGCAGGTAGGGGGGGTTGTCCAACCCCTTGAGGTGGGAGGGACTGGGCAGCCCCTTGAGGCGGGCAGGGGAGGGCCAACCCCTCGAGGCTGGGGCAAGGGGCTGCGGAACCTGTCCAGGTTGGCAGGGGGGGGCTGCACAGCCCCTCGTGGGGAGCGAGGGATGGGAAGCCCCTTGAGTTTGGCGGGGGGGAATCCCTGGATTTGGGTAAAGGAGCTGCCACCACCCTGCCCGAGTTGGGCAAGAGGTGGTGGGCGGCCCTTTAGGGGCGACAGAGGGGGCAGCCTAGTCAAAGGAGTTGGACCACGTGGCGGGCTGCTGAACCCGTCAAACTGGGTTAGGGGAGGCTGCACAACCCTCCAGTTGGAGTGGGTAGGGCAAGGAGGCCTACCTACCCAGCCCCTTGAGCAGGATAGGACAGCATAGCTGCCCAGCCCTTTGAGCTAGGTAAGGCAAGCAGGCCGGGCTGTCTAGGCTCGGAAGGTAATCAGTGCAGGAACTTCAACCAGACCAGCCCCTCCAGGTTTTGTGAGCAGGGCAACCCCTCAATTTCGGTTAAAGTGGGTCCAAGTGGGTTGGGCTGGGCAGGGCAGGAAGACCGGCTGTCGAGCCCCTATAGTTTAGCTAAGGAAGGTAGGGCATGGAGGCCAGTTTGCACAGCCCCTACAATTGAAGGACGAGGACCCCGACCAATCCATCAAGCATGGCATGGCAGGGTTTAATGGTTAATGGTTTAACATGTTAGAATTCGTGATGAGATACAAAGATAACATTCTGAAGTCTGGAATATTTGCATTTCTAGCTGAGCACATGTAGGGGCTGTTGTTCTGGAGGTTTAGGGTGAGAAATGAGGTTAAACGTGCACACCAAATGAATTTCAGTGTTAAGAGCATCTTCATGCTCAATAATACATCAAATACAAATATAACACAAAATCAAAATCCGGAATATCAAGTTCAAACACTCCAGCATACTACAGAATTGGATACAAGAAAGTCACATAGACTGAGTTGAGGTCGAACTACCCTCACTATCTGATGTCTGCAAGCCTGATTCTACGGCACAATCATCTATGAATTGGAGAGCAAGAGGATCTACGAAATAGGCCCTAGAAGTGGGTCTCGGGTTTTGAGTAACGAAGTCCCTGGAAATCGCCTCAGCATACACGGGTAGCTGAAATGGTTTAGGAGGACTAGGGAAAAATCCCGGATTGCCAAAAAAAGGGACCTACTGAGAAAACCTCAGTTCTTTGGCTTTCCTACATACACCAACAAAAAAGTCATTAGAATACAAGAAAGTGAGATCCATAACAGAAAAAAAGCAAGTACATTAAAGTGAAACTTACTTACTGAATCGGGAGGTCCTTTTGACAGGCTGCGCAGGAACATCTTCTTCTTCCGAGTCGACGAGCTCCGCCACTACTTGTGGTGGTGGTGGGTGAACGACCGCAGTAGTGCACATGCCTGGAGCAATGAGGGCATCAAAGATAGCCTTGTTCTCCTCAAATGCTAGTATATGACGACGCGTGGCGCGGCAGGCTTGAATGGTGGAACCTGTGATCATGTCGAGGAAATATCAAAACACTCCATCCAAAAAAGAAGTTCATGGCATAGTAATCGTGAACTTCAACTAACTATGAATCAAAATTACTTGTAGCCGCTGTGCAGTCTACGACGACGTCTCTTGGTTCCGTCAAGCCCTCCACTAGCATCTGCATAAACTGTCGGGCCTTCTCCCTAGGGCCTCGCCAAGGTACGTTCCCATTCATGCTGAGGTCTTCTTTGAAGCAAAGGTTGGTGAGGATGTCATCCTTGCCCACGATAACCCCAACTCGTTGATGGGATGGAACAAACTGGAATGGAAAATCCGCTGGAGTCTTGGGGCCACATTCCTTGACCAACAGAGAGATGGAGAAGCGCTTAGTCTGCAGAATAACGTAAGTTAGAATCCGGTGCAGGAAAGAAACAAGTTCACCATAAACAGAGAAGATGCTAGAAGACTTTACCGTTTTTGTTGGATCTATTACTGATGTGAGATGGAGATGGTTGTTGCCGAAGTACGTATCTAGTATGCAAAACTCATATTCTTCAAGTAGACCTTTAATCTTGCTTCGATGATCCTTGGAAAGGCTAGGGTATATCAAGAGTAACCCGCCTTTGTCGTGGAGGTACTCGAGGGCCAAGTCAAACACACCTAGCAGAAAATCAGAGGGCAGCACATTCCACTTGGGAATGGGTGCAGGCGGTGCGGAAATGGTCGGAATGTGGAGGTCTTCTGGAATGTCGGCGATGATCAAGTCGACAGCGGATTGTGTGCTTAGTTCACCGTTGAAGTAGCGATCCTTGTCGCTAGAATGCTGCCAACGACATGCATTGGACAAAATACGTGAATATTGTGAAATGTAAAATACTCTCAATGAGGATGCAATTTCACATATAAAATCTAGAACTTGTGACCTACAGAAGTACCACAATTAAAAAGAGAGTTACACGCAGACAAGGCAATGAAAAGTCATAGTAAACTCACCATGGCCAAGAAGGCATCGACCTGCCCATGCTCCTTAGCATGATCGGCGAGAGTATTCAAGGACAAGTTCAGTATGCACTTGTCGATGTCCGGGACGGGGTCGATGTTTGGAGCAGTTGGTGTGAGGCCGTGCACCAGTTTCTCTTGAGTAAGTGAGAAGCCTGAGGATGTATCCTTCACCTCGGCGGCGCTCGTAGCGGGTTCATCCAATGGTGTCTCGGCCTTCCGCTTCATTCCCTTGGTTTTTGCCTTCACCACCTCTTTCTCAGCCTTCGCCACCATCCTCTTCTGCTTGGTTTCTTCGTTCTTCTTCTTAGCCTCCTCCCACCTCTCCGTCTTTTTCTTGTCCGCCACATCTCGTTTGACGATTGCTTTGGCTCGGGCCTCGGGATCCAACCCAGTGAATTCATCAAACTCTGGCTCCACGTCTGCAGTCTCCTTCAATCTCTTGAAGAGTTCTTCCTCTTCAGGCGGAGTGGTGCCCAAGTTGCACTCCAGGTACCACGGGCATGCCTGTAGATAGGGAGAGGGCCACTTCTGCAGCTGCGTCGCAGAAAACATGCAATCGTCCAAAGATTTGTCTAACCAAGTAGTCAAAAACGGTGGTAAATCCGTCTTCTGTATCGCCTTCTTTGCATACAACTCGAACTTAAAATACCTGCAGAAGACAGATGAAACAAGAAGATAAGAAAATATATAGAAAACCTCTGTCAACGAAGTAGTGGTGTAAGGGGGGACCACATTGAAAACGCCTCTTAATACAGATTCAAGATTGAGGCAGTCTATGTCGAGGCCATTTGTATTCCACGAATCATCCTCAAGAAATCGCAAGCTCAGAAGGTAGATACATATCATTCAAAATATTGCTGAACGTGAACGTCTTGGCAGGGCCTCTTGGTACCAAAAGGCGCTGGATGATGGCATACACCTAGGCATATCCGGATACGCATGCCCCTACACTGTATTTGATTTCATAACCGTTTTATACTACCCTTATCATAAGCTGCCTCTCTTAGTATCGATACATTTAGTTTGCCCTGCGCACAGATTTTAAAACCTGAATTTCAAAAACACTGTAGTGGAACAGTAACGAGTGAATACAATACCTGTAAACCAATCTCTTCATTGCGAGAGTAGCCCCTCTGAAGTCTTTGAAAGTATCTGACTATTTGAATGAGTCCAGTCCCTTGAATAAGCCAGGAAAGGCCAAATCCCACAGCTTCATTCTCCAATCCTCAAGATAGTCCGGCAATGATACCGGCTCCTCAGGAACATCCATATTGACGGGGATGTTGTCAGCCTTGCAAACGCCATCAAAAAGCGCAACGGCTGTCTCTTCCAACTGCCAAGGCATTGGAATTATAGAGTGAGTGAAACATTGTATGCGACGAGGGGATGATACATAAACACAGAAGTTAACAAACTGAAATATAACCAATAACGTAGAAGTCCTCACCCCAGCATACCAACAAGCCTTTGCAAGAAACAGCCCCAATTGACCCTCGTTAACAGGACGAGGTGGGAATTTGCGAGCCTCTCTTGTTGGTGCAGATGCATTCATCCACTTGAGCCATTTCACTTTATGTGTTGCAGGCGCATTCGCAAATGATATCATCTGCAACTTCTCTAGGGTTAACTCCGGTACTGCATTTAAAGTGTAGTGCCTCTCGATCTGCATTAACCGCACAGGAACTACATATTAGACAAAGAACATTGGGTTGAAAACAAAATGAATTGACCATAGGAAGCAGACTAGGCACTTACCTCCTGTAAAAACTCTGGTCCAAAACTTGGAGTCGCCACGCCCACAATTTTAGACAGCTTCTGTCGGTTCGAGGCCTTGGCCTCTTTGATAGACTTCCTCATAGCATCTGCAACTCCATCCGGTGTGACATCCTCCTCAGGAGTATCCTCGTGATACTTACGAACCGCTATGTTAGCCGCTGCTGCAATCTCTTGCTGCTCGAGGCCACAAAACTGTATTAGTTGTGTGGTCTTTCAACAACAATATCATTCTAAAATCATTGGCACTCGATACACAGAACTATGAGATACGTACCTTGAAAATGAACGACGTAAACACGTCGAGAGGCATGGAGTACCAGGACGGGCGGCCGTACTGCTTGCAGGTCTGGTATTCCTTAGCAGTCAACAGCTCATGAAATTTTTCAACGTCTATAACCCCATACTTTTGCACTCGGTATAGTGTATGCACCAAGTTTGTCTTAACGTGAGAATTCTCAGTTTGCCTGCATCGCCCACAAATGCAAGTCATCAAACATTAAAAGATATGTAACCCTTACAGATAGTATAATCAAATAATCGGTGATACTACAATTATAATAGTGGGAAGTACTTACTGGTTAATGTCGTGCATGCATGTCGTGGTTAATGCGGTGCTGATTCGACTTCTCGTGTCTAGGACAATTGTGTCCACGGCATAGTGCCACTTAATGTCAGCGGGGTGCTTTCTCTGGATATGGTTCATCCAAGCGATTCGTCGGTGATTATCGTCGCAGACAAAGAACTTCTGGTCCACTAAATACTTAAGGGCAGACTGAGAAAGCAGCTGGGCATTGAACTTGTCGTTAACTTGGTTCCACAGAGGTCCCCATTCCTCCTTCTCTTTGTCTGAGAACACTCTAGTCTGTCCGGATTCATCTGCAATGGACACATAGAAGACTCTTGCACCCTCCTCGTAACCATATGCAAACTGGTTCTCAAGCTGAACCAGGTCACACTGCAGCGTTGGATGCACCATGGGCATCGGAACCATTCGACATAAGGGTATGCGCATTCTGGAAAGATCAGATGATGTTAACTTCAGACTCGCAATAGTTGACATAGTGTCCATCTTCTGTGACTTCCTGATCTCGTCCTCCAGCATGTCCGGACTCACTCCAGGAAAGCTGTCATCGTCCAACTCGACCACTTCCGCAAACTCCAATGTCGGTTGTGATACATCTCCCACCATAGTGGAAACAGGCGACTTTGTAGGACTGCCAACCTCTCCGTCAGTCTCCAGGACCTACACATTGAATAGAAGCAAATCTGAATTTCAGGAGGCTGAGGACCCAACGATGTGAGATTAAGAAATTAATATAAACACCTGAAATTAAGCATCGATTGATCAGTGGAACTATGAAAATTTCCGAATGATCTCAAACACTGAGGTATTGAGGCAATGTGACCTATGTCTACCTCAGAGTCCACATGTGCACTTCTGAGTCACAGGCATATAGTGACCGCAACAAAAAATGAGAACATCATCATCCGACATGGCGTGGGATATCAAATCTACAGCCCTTTCCTCACAGGTACAATACTCTATGTCAACGGTAGGTGATGAACTGATCTCCTCTAAAAGATTCTCCCCTACGGAGGTGCACGTTGAGTGGGTACGCGAATTGCTTCTCTGTCCCCAAGAAATTGCATTCTTCATTTTCAACTCCTCCAAATTTACTGGAGGAATTTCAGCCACACCGGTGTTGGCTATTTCAGGGCATTCCATATCGGCTGCAATACGTTGTTTGGTCGGCTCATGTACTGCCGTCTCAGTCGGAACCTGTTGAAGAAAAATGCAATTAGAGATCTGCATACTATTCTAGTTCATCAGTGAGATTGCCAACATAAATCTGATATCAATATCATTCTAGGGTATGTGTGCGTCTATGCTATAATCATTGAGAACAATCCTACAAGACTTCACCGAGAGCAACCTTCCCGGTGGTTTGACAATAAAACATAAAAAGGATTTTACTTCCCGTAATCACACAGAAGTCCTCCTTGCTATACTCATGAAACTGGGAGCACCAGGGAACGAAATCCTGCTTTTTGGGTTACGCTACTAACATGCCTCACTCTCCATCAGTGAACCTTGAGCCCAGGAGGAGGAGAAAATAGGGAGGGAGATCAATCCCTTCCCCTAAGTGACCTGATCACTTCGTCGAATTGCCCTAAGGACGGAGCACAAAAACATTGATACACCCCTCCGAGAAGACCCCTCTCGGTACCGAGAGCCCTTCGGAGGGGAGGGAGACTTTGATAGAATCCTAGTATTGGCAGCTCCCACGGGGAATTTTTTGTTTGTGAAAAATACTAACACGCATCTGTCCTCCCACCATGAACCCCGATACCGCGAGGTGAATCAAAAAAAATGTTGATGGAGATAAACCACCCCCCCCCCCCGAACGAGATCATCAGTTCATCGAGCTGCCCTAAGCTGAGCACAACGACATGAATCACGCACCGAGATGAACCTCATGCTTTGAATAAAATACTAACATGCATCTGTACTCCCATGTTGAACCCCAATACCGCGAGGAGAGTCAAAAAAAATGGGGAAGGAGATCAAACCCTTCCCCCGAACGAGATCATCAGTTCATCGAGCTACCCTAAGCTGAGCACAACAACATGAATCACGCACCGAGATGAACCTCATGCTTTGAATAAAATACTAACACGCATCTGTACTCCCAGGTTGAACCCCGATACCGCGAGGAGAATAAAAAAAAAAAGGGGAGGGAGATCAAACCCCTCCCCCGAATGAGATCATCAATTCATCGAGCTGCCCGATGGGCTGAGCTCAAATGCAATCGCTCACACCTCCGAGAAGACCCCTCTCGGTACCGAGAGCCCTTCGGAGGGGAGGGAGACTTTGATAGAATCCTAGTATTGGCAGCTCCCACGGGGAATTTTTTGTTTGTGAAAAATACTAACACGCATCTGTCCTCCCACCATGAACCCCGATACCGCGAGGTGAATCAAAAAAAATGTTGATGGAGATAAACCACCCCCCCCCCCCGAACGAGATCATCAGTTCATCGAGCTGCCCTAAGCTGAGCACAACGACATGAATCACGCACCGAGATGAACCTCATGCTTTGAATAAAATACTAACATGCATCTGTACTCCCATGTTGAACCCCAATACCGCGAGGAGAGTCAAAAAAAATGGGGAAGGAGATCAAACCCTTCCCCCGAACGAGATCATCAGTTCATCGAGCTACCCTAAGCTGAGCACAACAACATGAATCATGCACCGAGATGAACCTCATGCTTTGAATAAAATACTAACACGCATCTGTACTCCCAGGTTGAACCCCGATACCGCGAGGAGAATAAAAAAAAAAAGGGGAGGGAGATCAAACCCCTCCCCCGAATGAGATCATCAATTCATCGAGCTGCCCGATGGGCTGAGCTCAAATGCAATCGCTCACACCTCCGAGAAGACCCCTCTCGGTACCGAGAGCCCTTCGGAGGGGAGGGAGACTTTGATAGAATCCTAGTATTGGCAGCTCCCACGGGGAATTTTTTGTTTGTGAAAAATACTAACACGCATCTGTCCTCCCACCATGAACCCCGATACCGCGAGGTGAATCAAAAAAAATGTTGATGGAGATAAACCACCCCCCCCCCCCGAACGAGATCATCAGTTCATCGAGCTGCCCTAAGCTGAGCACAACGACATGAATCACGCACCGAGATGAACCTCATGCTTTGAATAAAATACTAACATGCATCTGTACTCCCATGTTGAACCCCAATACCGCGAGGAGAGTCAAAAAAAATGGGGAAGGAGATCAAACCCTTCCCCCGAACGAGATCATCAGTTCATCGAGCTACCCTAAGCTGAGCACAACAACATGAATCACGCACCGAGATGAACCTCATGCTTTGAATAAAATACTAACACGCATCTGTACTCCCAGGTTGAACCCCGATACCGCGAGGAGAATAAAAAAAAAAAGGGGAGGGAGATCAAACCCCTCCCCCGAATGAGATCATCAATTCATCGAGCTGCCCGATGGGCTGAGCTCAAATGCAATCGCTCACACCTCCGAGAAGACCCCTCTCGGTACCGAGAGCCCTTCGGAGGGGAGGGAGACTTTGATAGAATCCTAGTATTGGCAGCTCCCACGGGGAATTTTTTGTTTGTGAAAAATACTAACACGCATCTGTCCTCCCACCATGAACCCCGATACCGCGAGGTGAATCAAAAAAAATGTTGATGGAGATAAACCACCCCCCCCCCCCGAACGAGATCATCAGTTCATCGAGCTGCCCTAAGCTGAGCACAACGACATGAATCACGCACCGAGATGAACCTCATGCTTTGAATAAAATACTAACATGCATCTGTACTCCCATGTTGAACCCCAATACCGCGAGGAGAGTCAAAAAAAATGGGGAAGGAGATCAAACCCTTCCCCCGAACGAGATCATCAGTTCATCGAGCTACCCTAAGCTGAGCACAACAACATGAATCACGCACCGAGATGAACCTCATGCTTTGAATAAAATACTAACACGCATCTGTACTCCCAGGTTGAACCCCGATACCGCGAGGAGAATAAAAAAAAAAAGGGGAGGGAGATCAAACCCCTCCCCCGAATGAGATCATCAATTCATCGAGCTGCCCGATGGGCTGAGCTCAAATGCAATCGCTCACACCTCCGAGAAGACCCCTCTCGGTACCGAGAGCCCTTCGGAGGGGAGGGAGACTTTGATAGAATCCTAGTATTGGCAGCTCCCACGGGGAATTTTCTGTTTGTGAAAAATACTAACACGCATTTGTCGTCCCACCATGAACCCCGATACCGTGAGGTGAATCAAAAAAAATGTCGAGGGAGATAAAAACCCTCCCCCGAACGAGATCATCAGTTCATCGAGCTGCCCTAAGCTGAGCACAACGACATGAATCACGCACCGAGATGAACCTCATGCTTTGAATAAAATACTAACACGCATCTGTACTCCCAGGTTGAACCCCGATACCGCGAGGAGAATAAAAAAAAATGGGGAGAGAGATCAAACCCCTCCCCCGAATGAGATGAACTCCTACTCGGCTTATACTGCGCATTGACTAAGATAGCCTATTACTCACCAGAATCATGGATCATTGTTTGGATTCGTACCTCGACATTCGAAGGACGCAGTTCATTTGGTGGTGCGGATCCACATCTGCCTGGCAAAAGTTTCTGCTTCGACCTTGTGCGCCCATCCATGATTCCTTCTTTTCTGCGCAACAAAAGAATTTCTGCAAGTGAGTTCAGGACCCTGGTAAACATAAACTCTGATACCGCAATGAATTGAGTACTAGTTCCCTGCGAAATCTAGATCAAGGGTCCTCAGTTTCGACGCCGAACCTTCCAAATACGGACAAGATTGTGGAAGTGCTCGAGTTCCCGACTGATGCAAGTGCCGGGTCCTCTAGGGTTCGGGCGGCAGTCTGCACACCGATTGGGGTTCAGCAGGGTCGCTTGGTCCGACCGGGATGGAATGTCGTTTGGGACCTGGATTGGAACCACTTTTGGTACCTGCTCTGGAACTTCATTCAGTACCTGGTTTGGATCTCTAGACCGTTGAACTCGTATGATTTTATTTATTTGGAGTGCTTCTTCACTCTGGTGAAGCATTCATTCCTATCATACAGGAGTGTTTAGTATTTCACTTAGACATGGCATCGTCCATTACCTTTGGAGAAGGACTTGCCTACCCAGGCAGTAACTGGAACACAACTTATCTTGATATTCCATATGCCGGGCAACTTTATACATTATGCACTTGCTTTAGAAATATTCGTACCAAGCTGCCTTTATCTTTGAAATGTGTTATTATCATGTGAAATTTTCAGTTCCACATCCTAGAATATTTGACTTCAAGGTTGTACAGTTCAAAAGACAACCTGTCCAGGACGCGCAGTGAATAGTGCTGTCACATTAGTATGTTGACCATGTCTGATAGACCCTTTAATCATTAGTGTGATAATCATATATGACGGCTAGAACCATTTATCATATAACATCTCATTTACTGGCACAGCTATATCTATGTCATTACCTTCAACAACAACCACATATTTGAAATTGAAACTTGTCACTGGCACTTCACATTTCCTGGTTCGTCTCGCTATATTCGTTCCGGACCTATTATGAATTCTCTTCTTTGTGCATTCTCGATATATGATGTCTGAGGACACTGTTATGAATTATCCTCTCTGTCCCAGAGTAGGTCGTGTAGCAATATGTGGAACACGTCAATTATAGTGATGCTCTGCTTTAGATCTAAGGCTAGGTTATCCAAGGTATTATAATCTCCCAACCTTGCTTAGTTGCCATGGTGGAATTTATGGATATGATAGTGGTCAGTACATTTTGGAGATGACGTTCCAATAATTTTTCCTGCATCTGAAGATGAAGTTGCCGTAGTCACGGCGTCTAGACTAAGTCTCAGGTTCAATTTACAAGTAGACTCAATTCACGTCGATGAAGACATATATGATGCAATGACGGGGTGCATCACTCACAGCATTGGGCAAGTCCCTACTCTAGACTCCGAGGGCAGGTACTGGCTTCTGAAGCCTGGGAAATTTAGGGCATATGGAGTACTAGACTCCATTCGACTGACTTTTTTAGTCGCTTCGACCCCTCATCGATTGTCGTCGTTGTCGTTTCATACCCCTCCTGTGACTTGTGTAAAGAGAGAGGCGCTTTCAGAACATGTCACCATTTTGAGTGATGATTCTGACGATGATCGACCTGGTGGCGACAGGAACGTCGGCACTCCTTCTCAGTCGACATTAACGGGACAAATTAACACGACCCCGGCTTCGACAGGCGTTCCAGTTGCAATTAGTGTCTTTGGAGTATCAATCATAGATTGTTTGAAGGGACTTTGAACATTGAAGGGATGTAGAAATGTCTTGTCAAAGCTTGATTACGATACTATTCCCTTAGAGGTAGTCCAGTCGTTGCCTCCACAGTTCCATTGAACTGTGATCTTCGAGTTGCCTGCACTTAAATCCTATCCTGTTCAATCTGAAGCCAAGAACATGGTCGGGATGGATAGGCGCTGCGATGGTCATATGTGGACTAAGATGGTGACCACAAATATATCCAACCCTATGGGTTTGTCGTTCCGCACTTCCTTTTGTCTAGGTCATCTTCGTTGCATGAATTCCTCTTGCGAGTTCCTCAGTCGTGTCCACCGAACCAAGGCCTTGAACGAAATGGAATGGGAAGGGCTGTCACCTACTCCACTAGCTGTCGGTGAAGTCCATCCTGCTGGATCATCCCTTGTTTGTAAAATCTGCAAGAAACCTCCTTCTTGTATTTCCCTCTGTAATGTCAAGGTCTACTACGTCACAGGGAATGAGTCCCGTACACGTGCTTTCGTACATTTGGGCACTCACAACCATCCGGTTAAAGATGGGGAACTTTGTGATATGAAGGACAGAACACGGACTCTAATTGGGGAACAGTTGGAGAGAACACCAAGTGGCACAAATTCTTCCATTGTCATGGAAGCTACAAAGGAGCTCTTGGGCGAGCTTATTTTGTGTCCTGATGGCGTGCAAACCAAGACTCTTGACTTCAAAGAACTCGTCCCAGTGCTGGACAAATGCAAGTACTTCAGCTCTCCAAGTATACGAAACGAGGTAACATCATTCAAATATTTAAGGAGATTCGGTGTGATTGACAGCATCACTAAGTTGAGGGGATCAAGCAAGTGGGCATTTGTTCAGGAAAGTAAATTCCCAGGTCAGGGAACAGATGTAGACAAAGTTTTCGTTTTTAAGATGTCAGAAGTAGGACCAGGAAGTGGTGTTGACCTGGTGAAGCGAATGCAAAAAGGAGGTGACTTTGAGGATGCATGGCTAATGTTTGATCATGTCAAACGCGTGAAGGGGTGGACAACCATGGCATGCCATGTGTATGACTCCATCTATTGTCGTATAATGACCATCGCTGTATGTGACATGCAATCCGAAGATGGAGAGGCTCAAATTTTATTCTGGAAGAATCTGAACTCCGTTGTCGACCGTCATGGCGAAGGCGAGCCGCAGTTTAAAGGATTCATGGCTGATAGTGCCCAAGCAAATTGGAATGCTGTGCGCACGGTCTATGGATCTGGGGACAGCAACATTCCAATGGAACACCGTGAAAGAATGTGCCTCTTTCATTGGACACAATCCATGGAAAAGCATACTAAAGCGGACATTCGTGCGGATTTACAAGATCAACATCGTCAACTTTGTAAGCAATATAAGAACGCCTCCACTTCTGAAGAGTCCGAGACTCGTTACCTAGCCATAAAAGCGTGGTGGTTATCATCAGGGGCCACCACGGAATTGGGACTACATCGATTGGAATTGTGGCTCTCTTTTTGGCATTTTCGGTATCGTCAGTGGGGCGGATTCATGCAACTTGTAAGTCCTTATCCCACTTGTCTATCATGTCTCCAAATTCGAAGGTTCTATATGTCAACTTCATTTCCGTTAGACTTATTACCTTTGCACTTCTATATGTAGAATTCGTAAAGTTCTCCATGCCAGCTTGTTTTATTGCATCCCTTCAAATGCCATTGGATGCTTGCGTGGACACCTTTTCAAACTCGTTTTATTCTTTGGAATTTGCATGCAAGCTTTTGTAGGCTAAATTGTGTAAATGTTGCATGACATCTCGACCTTGAAGACCCTTCTCGGTACCAAGAGGGGTCTTAGTTCGGGCAACCTCTTCCCCATTTTTCATTTACTAGGAGGAGAATTGTACTCTACATTAGGCACGAATGTATGAATGATGCATGTTGTTCATACGTTAAAGGGTTCCCTCTGTACCGACAGGAGTATTGGCATGATCTCCCTCTTCAAACTATGTCATTTTTCTTTCAACGGATCTGGTATGCGATACCCAATATCAACGATTGGTGCATGGTGTTGGAATCTGGAAGGGGCCTCTCAGTATTGAGAGGGGATCTGTCTTCGTGTCTCTCGTTGAAAATACATTTATCTTTTCGCATGTGATGCCTGGTATTGTCAGAGGGTTTAGACTTTTTAAACCTAAATCTTTAAGAATAACTGAAGAGTTCATCTGTGGACGTCGGGAAATGATTGTGCTGTATGAACTATTTTTCTTTCAGGATCTGAGCGAGTCAGAGCTAGCAGAAATGCCATCGTGCAACCTCGCCGAGATAGTACACAACAAGTGGCTTCAACAATCCGGAAATCGGGGAAACGATTTGTACATTGCCACGGTAGACGATTTCGTCAGAGCATTCATGCAAATGGTAAGGTATTACCAATACCTGAAGGGAAATGAAGCTGGTACGGAACCAGGGAAGGAAGAACTAATGCTTCACGTGGCCCATCGTTCAGTAGAGCGGACGGGAAATCCGAAGCCGCTTACAGAAGCTATTTCGAACATTCCTGGTGTGGAAGAATTCTTCAATAGAGAACCTCATCTTGAAGGTGAAGAAGTGTTTGGATTGCAGAAGAGGAAAGTAGACATGGCACTTGGATGCGAATATGACTTGCATAGACCGGACAAAGTGAATTTCTCTCATCCACGAATCCAAACACGGTCGTGGAGAGCCACAACAAGTGCATCGAATTTGAACACAATTTTGGAGGACGTTTCTCGAGGTGTGAATGTGGAACTTCCAGTGGCCTCGTTATATGAAGACATTGGAGGCCAAAGTAGTACTCCAAATTCAACTCATGTATCAGCTATTCAGGAGACTGTGTGCAACGAGGAGCATTGGCACATAGCACGTTTACCAAAAACATCTACGAAGGCATACTTTGCATTGCAGGCAATTACAAAGAAGAAGTATACAGCGCAAATAGTTCAGAACAACATTGGTACTGCTGCGCCAACATATATAGGTATGATGGTCAATTACAGAAAAAATCAACATGACCGTATGCAATTTTTCTTTTGCAACGACGACATTGAACGGTGTGTGAAAGGTACACGGCGGAAGTGGGTGTTATCAATACCAGCTATTCCTGCGATTTGGCCAGTGAAAATGGGCACCAAACTATTGAAGGCCGAGGTTTTGGCTTTGGAAGCTGTAGGCTTTCAACTCCCGCAACGCCAAGTCATGTCACCCCGAAGATTGTTCGGTGGAGAAGCTGGCATACAAATTGTGCGTGCGTACCCCATTCCAGCTTTACCAGATGAACATCCCACAACTCGAGCGGGGAAGGTCGTCCGTCGCAATCCGAAGGCCCCAATTGTGAAGCACCAAAACAATTGTGCATCTGTCCTAACTCTGAATGCACGCATTGAAAGGGTGACGATGGTTCCCCACCCTGGATTTGGTTGTATTGTGTCACTTATTTCTGGTGTACAACCTCGATGTGAAAAGTATATGCTCACTATATCTTCGTTTCCGGACTGCACTTGTCCCAATTTCAAGGAAATGAAGCTGAAGTGTTTGGGCAAGCGTGGAACGTGGGCAAATTGTAAGCATCTTTATTTTGTTTTCACTGTTATCTGCAATCTACAATCTACATCGGAGGCCTTCATTCATGCGGCAAGTTTCAGTTTCAATGAAGTGAAGCAAGTGCTTCTTAGTGGGGTACTGAATCATTTGGAATCAATTTAGCTTGTCTTCTGGCATTCCAGGATCCAACATCTGTTTATTGAATTCTTGAATAGAAATGTACTGAGACTGAAAGGGCCAGTACTCGCATTTTATCGGACCCAGAATCCCTTCAGAAAGTATTTGTAGCATCATTGCATTCTGCATAATGTTCCCCTGCACGAAGTTGTATCCATCGTATGTTTTGTTCTTTTAGTCTCTCACATTGTGACGACACCCTGAATTTAGCGGCCAATACATGGGTGAAGTGATGAATTGTCCAAATTAGAAGTTTTGCCTAAACCTTTGACGAAAACAGAGATCAACCTCGAAGGTGCTCTATATTTCTACGGTAATATGTGTATTTTAATTCTTTTGATCTGTGGATGCACCCTAACCATGAATCCTTAGCAGTGGTCATAGGCCCCCTAAAACCGCGGTCATAGGTTCCATCATCTAGAAATATTCATGTGTATAGAGCAATGAAATTGTGTCACCATTTTTTCATCATCATAGCGGTGTATCCTTGTTTATTCATGGAACGACAGAGCTCCCATTCCAGAATATTTCACTCAGTACATCGTCTATTTTTTGTCCAATTTTTCATCTACTTTTCGGTTTTGGCGTCATCACTGTCATATACTTCCATGCAGTATTTTATCTACTTTCATCCAATACGTCACCTACTTTCCATCACACATTTCATCTACTTTCATCCAAAATTATTTTACGTACTTTATTTAATGTCATGCAATATCCCCCCCATTTCTCATCCAATAATCATGTGCTTTTCATCCAACATGCCATCTACTTTCATCCAACATTTCACTACTTTCATCCAACACTTCATCTACTTTCATCCAACACTTCATCTACTTTCATGCAGTAGGTCACCTACTTTTCATCTAGTATTTCACCTTCTTTCATCCATTATTTCATCTACTCTCATCCAATTTTTTCATCAACTCACATCCAATTTTTTAATCGAAAGCTTCTCCTCATGCTTTAATCTAAAATTTTGTCCACATTCACTAAATTTTTTGGGACTTTTGTCCACCAAATTCCAAAATTTCAGTCATTTTTTTCCACAAAATTTAAGAATTATATTTTCTATTTCCATTTATCATCCAAGATATACGCTCACCGCTCACTATTTCCCGCTCGCCGCTCGCTTCCTAGCAACGTTGCTATTGCATTACTATTGCGAACAACCGCGGTTGTCAACACATCAAGCGGTGTTGTACTTGGATCAATTTCACATTCTTCCTTCCACTTCCTGCACATACAAGATAGAAGTTCAAAACCACAAATGTAAAGATTTCCTAGTAGCAAATACTATAGATGGTCAATTCCATCCAACTACCTCAGATATTAATTTTGAAGTGACAATACTTGCATTTTAGTTGCATTCTAGTTGCATTCTAGTTGCGATATTCTTTGTGCACGATTGTGGCGTCGACTTGAAGATGAAGTGTCGGATTTGCCTATCTCGGTTCTTGCTGTTCGGGAAGTGAGGGCTGTTGTAGAGTCTTCTACGGTCCACGAGCCAAATATTGTACATTCCCTCCCTGTTGACACATATTCTAGAGATGGAAGAACTGAGCCAAAGAAATTCTATGCAATGAGAAGGGGGTTCCGACCTAGAGTGTATGATAATTAGGAGACGTGTAAGCGGCAAGTATATGGTTATAAAGGTCAGGAGTTCAAAAGTTTTAAGACTTTGAAAGAGGCAGAGAGTTCTCTAGCAAAACTAGAGCACTAGATTTTGGAATGAAAGTTCATCGCAGAGGCGTTGATGAGATTAAGTAACTTTATGCATTCAATAAACTTGATCCGTCCAAGTGGCTTGGTCATGATGTCCAGGGTTGTCATAACGGGCGAGTTAGGGTCATCGGACGTCCCGGACGGACGGGCAAACCGGACCGGACGGACGGACGGACGGTCCGGACCAACTGGACGGCCTCAATTTCTCAAAGTTGTGGAATTTTTTTCAATGACACGTCAGCTTGGACAGCTGGATCCAGGGGCGGGGACTTCTTCAATCAAGGCGCGGACGTTAGGGCGGAGAGTTCTTCAGTCAGGGCGCGGACATTAGGGCGGGGACTTCTTCAGTCAGGGCGCGGACTTCGGCGCGTGAGGGCGCGGACTCCTTCAAGCAAGGCGGGGACATCAGTGTGAGCGTTAGGGCGCGGACTCCTTCATTCAGGGCGCGGACTCATCGAATCAGGGCGGGGACTTCAGTGTGAGCGTCAGGGCGCGGACTCCTTCAAGCAGGGCGCGGACTTCGGCTAGCAGGGCGCGGACTTCGGCTAGCAGGGCACGGACTCCTCGAAGCAGGGTGGGGACTTTTGTGTGACAGTCAGGGCGCGGACTTCAACGCGTCAGGGCGCGGACTCCTTCAAGAAGGGCGGGGACTTCAGTGTGACAGTGAGGGCACGGACTCCTTCAGTCAGGGCGCGGACTTCAGCGCGTCAGGGCGCGGACTCCTTCAAGCAGGGCGGGAACTTCACTGTGACAGGCAGGGCGCGGACTCCTTCAGGCAGGGCGCGGACTTCAACGCGTTAGGGCGCGGACTCCTTCAGGTACGGCGCGGACCTGAACGTGAGTGGGAGGGCACGGACAGGCAATGGTGGATTAAATTTATGTGTTCTACAATATATATATATATATATATATATGTATAAAAAAAATTTGGAACAAATAGGAGACCCCACTGCATTAAAAAGAACCAGTAACTGGAATGTATTTTACATGATTTCCCCACCAAGGTTTCCAGGAGGCCCATCAAATACAAAATACACAAAAAAAATACAGGTAGGCTGCAATGTTTGTGATAACCAAAATAATTTATAAAATTCATGCATTGCAAAGTACAATATCAATATAATGAATCTATACTTCCAAAATACGCTCACTTTCTCTGTTTCTCATAGGTTATCCAAAATATTTTTTTGGCTTCTTGTCTATATTTCTTCCAATTGCTACAATTGTCTTCAACTCTTAAAGATCCAAGATCTACCATCGATGCAACTCAATAACCTCAATTATTCAAACGACTCGACCTACGAACTTTTTGGGCACTTGGATTCGTTGCATTAGCATCTCGAACAACAACATCATCATCCTCTGGTGCCTCGTCATTGGCATCTTCATTGCTGTCATATTCATCTTCTGCTTCACCACTGTTGGTGGTCCAATGTTCCTCAACTTTCGAGTTTTCATTTCGAAGCTCTATAGTTGTTTGGCCATGAGTACGTTTGCGCTTCAACCTCTTGTGTCGTTGTGCGTTGGGGTCTTCTGCATCAGAATTTATAGTAGGCCCACCTGGAATTGTTCGAACAACAAATGCCGGAGTTGACCGGCTAGGTCCTGATACTTATGTACTTAGGAACGGTTCTATCACCCTATTTGGATCTCTTGCTCCAATTCCGAGGGGTGAACGATTAGCATGCCTTGGCGATGATGCTTCTCCAATATGCAGATCTTCTGTTCGTCCTCGGCCTGTACTCCCTCCACGGCCTGCAGCTCTACCATGGCCTCTCGTCCGTCCACGGGCTTGTTGATATTGACCTACTTCATGATGAACGGAGGGCCGAGGGGCCACAGGTGGTCTACCACGTGAAACTCTTTGCAAAGTCAAATCAACATTTCCCACTGAGCCTAATCCTTCTTGAGAAGGTCTTTGGATGGCATTGGAAATTGTTTCTGAAGATGGATCTAGGGAATGTGGCACTTGTGTACCATGTTCAGAAATAGCAGGATGGCCCGCAACTGGAGTCGGTACAGGGGCAATGTCTTCGGGTGGTTCTACAAAAGCAAAAACATCATCATGGTCCACATGCTCTGGATCAAAAGGCCTTCTCATGTTACCAGCCGGTTGATTTCTTGCAAAAGGGCGTGGCACTCTTGCATTTCTAACGTTTCTATCATGCTATCTTTCTAGAGCTCTAATGTTACGAGTTGCTGGTTCCACTCCCGTAGGGCGTGTATTGCCATCTCGATTGTGAGAAGATCCTCCATGATTTGGATTCGCATTCCTCCCCCTGTTTCTCTCGCCATTTTCATGTCCACCACCATTTCCATTTCCACCGCCATTTCCGCCGCCATTTCCTGGAGGGAGGTTGTCATCATCATCGTTGTTGTTGTGGGAAATACCATCATCAATGTTATCGTCATTTGGATTGTCGGTCTCCAAAGAAGACGACAAAGCTGGGACTTCTACAACCCCTTCATTTTGAGGAAGTGGAGGTGAAAGACTACGACGAGGATTTGGTGGTGGTGGTCCCCTACGACCACGAAGGAGTTCCTCCTCTCCATCATCAGCATCTCCATAGTAGTTCCGCGCTTCTTCGAGGTGATCAGCTCCTTGCCTCCAAAGATTTGGGTTTGCCGGATACTCTTGAGCTCCTCGGTTGGCTTCCCCATCAACCTCTTCTTCTTCCTCTGATTGCAGTGCGTCAAATTCCCGATTGCGTTCATTCACCGGGATCGGTCCAAGGGCACCTGGATCAGAATCCTCTGAGTACATATTCGCATCATACCAACGAACTGGATCGGCTCCTGGTCGTTGGCGAAGTACACGGCTATTGGTATAAATATATACCAGGGACTCTGCCTTTTCAGGGGCCAATCGATTTCGGATCTTATTGTGAACAAAGGAATACATACTCCAATTCCTTTCACAGGAGCTGGCGGAACACGTGAGGGATAAAACACGCACGGCAATTTTCGAAAGAGCCCGATCTCCAACCCTGTGCCACCATTGGTGGGGAGGCATTTGTGTCGCACGGATGTTGGGTGTCTCAGCTGGACTGTAGGGTCCAATACCCTCCTCGAATTCTGTTAATTCCGCCATCACATCATCAAAATTGACACCCAGGTTCCCCATCATGTTGCGGATGACTCTGTACAATGCACGTAGGGCAGTTCAATCTTCCCTGAGCGCCACGTTATCCAAGAGGTATGGATTCAAAAGGGCCGCTGCGTAGTGTGTATCTTCAAAAACCATGTGCCATCTTGCACTGAAAGATTCTTCCAAAATGACTGCTATGTCATCACGTAAGCTGAAAGGTGGTTCTCTTAAAGAAAACACATGCCCTCGCAAATTGTGCATTACGAGCCACGCCCGACCCATGGCTGGTTCTCGTCCATCAAACACACGCAAAGCCTTCAATACGTCTTCAGTCATGTACACGTAATTCACACACCGTTGCCAGAAAGCCACATCTTCAATGGTTCTTTTGACATTACATGAAGCGGTAGCTGTTTGCGGTCCATTTTGTTCATTCCTTAGGGTATCAAAGAAATTTAGAACACGTGGGTGGTTATTCAACCGCTCCAAGACTCCTCTGAGTTTCACCAATCGCTGCAACATGAGGAAATTACAAGCGAAGCGGGTTTCGCTAGGCACTACGAGTTGCAGATTCGGACTCAACTCGCGGAAAACCGACATGGTCGCATGATGGTTTCGAATGTATTGGCACAATCTTTTTGCCCTAGCGATTAAATCGGAAAATTCTTGGACTTTGGCCCAGTCTTCCAACATGAGATCTAGTGCATGTGCCATGCAGCCTTGCGCAAAAATATGCGGGTATGTGTTAATGATGTCCTTCAATGCGCCAAGCATGTTTGCTGCATTATCTGTGCACACTTGTGTTACATATTTGGGACCCACCTTCTCAATGTACACATTCATTTGGTCCGATATGTAGCGCATGGTTTTCTTTTGCGAGGTAGTATCAATTGACCCCAAAAATACATCACCTATGGGGCATGACATCATCACATTCATGAGGGGTCTCCGATTGACATCATCCCAACCATCGGTGCATATCGACACCCCGTAGTGCTTGACAGCAAATCCAACCTTCTCTTGAATCTACTTCTCAATTTGCAACCTCCTCGGTTCAATCAAATTAGTCCTAAATTGATGGTAAGAAGGTGGACTGTATTCAAACTTCGCCACTGAGGTTGCCCTCACCGCTTCAATAAAGGCTGGATGCCTTGCCACATTAAATGGCACATTCGCTTCATAGAAAAAACTTGCCCACTTCTCATCCAACTCCTTCCTCTTTGCAATGTTGAATGCGTCCGCCATGCGTTGTTGACGTAATGATCCAGATCTCGTAGAATTGGATCCAGCAAGACTATTTGACGTTTGTAGAATATCAATTCCTTCTGAAACGTTTGCCCCTTCTTCCGCTCTTCCACCATTGATCCCACCCGTCACCTCATTTTCAGTGGCTTCACTTGAACTTGCAAGAGGAGTTGCTCTAGATGGCGCACTTTGAATTGGTTCTCCTTCATACATGTCCCCGACATCGATTCGTAGCGGGACAAATCCTGCACAATTGGCAAATCTATGTTGCACTGGACGAGGCATACTTTGACAAATTGACCTCTCCGATTTGGAGCCATATCCAAAGTGTGCAAAAGCACGCTCACGTTTGTAACTGAAGGTCCCAGCACAGAAAACACAAGTCACTTTAACCCCATTCTCCGTAAACTGAAGCCACGGCTCCCATTCCTTGGTCTGCTTCCTTTGACTTGCCATTGCGTTCAACGATCCAAGGATATTTTCTTCCGTCTTCCTCCTCCTTTATATTGAAGTTAAAAGGATCCAAGATATATCAAACACAGTATCAGTAACAGCAGTTAGCGCTACTCCACTGCTTGAACTGATTTTGACATCACCTCAGCACCAAACTAGGGCCATCTGCCACCCAAGTAGACTCACAAGGAGCTCAAAATGAATTGAAGTCCAAGAAATAGAGGCCAGGTGACAAATGTGGGGAATGCTGGGTCTTCCTTTCCTTTATATACTTAGCAGTTTAGGGGGCGCGGACGTCTTCGTCACCAAAGTATAGGGCGTGGACTTGAAGTCAGGGCGGGGACTCTAGGGTGGGGACTCGAAGGCAGGGCGGGGACTTGAAGGCAGGGCACGGACTCCAGGGCGGGGACTCGAAGGTAGGGCGGGGACTCCAGGGCGGGGACTCGAAGACAGGGCGGGGACTCCAGGGCGGGGACTCAAAGACAGGGCGGGGACTCCAAGGCGGGGACTCGAACGCGCGGACTCCAGGGCGCGACTCCAGTACAGAAATGCAGGTGTGCTCACGGGGATGCATCGAAAAGTACGTTGACCTTCGCCATCCTTAATGGTCTGGGAAGATTGTGTCCCTCCTTTTCATGGAAAAAGGGGAACATTAAATGTCGTCACGCCCCCAAATTTGTGGGCAAAGAAAATGGCTTTCACTCCCCAATGTTTTTGCTCAATGGATTGTGCTAGGGCGCGGACTCCGGGGCGGACAATTCACACAAATGGAGGAACTTGAGAGAGCGCAGCTCAATCTCAGACTCCATGGAATCACTAGAAGAAACCCGTGTTTTTTTGGACAGTGAGCACTCAACGTAGAGTGTCCGAGGTTGGACACACTATGTCCAAGGAGATGTCTTTGTGTCTGGAAGATGGTTTGCCATTTCCAACAGATCTGAGTGGCTGTTGCAGCGGACAGGCCAAAATTTTGGTGATAACAGCTTCTTGTTTCCACTGACATACTCCTTTCTTTGGACATGTTTGCGGACATAACCATGTTCGCAGTAGTGTCCGTAAAAATTGGAATTGCCACGTCAGCATCGTTGACCTTTTTTCATCAGCTGTAATTTTGAATTTTTTGTTTTTCTTTAATTAAAACGTTTGCCTGCCATGAAACAAAGGAAGGCCGGGCAATGCCCGGTCTTAAAAAATTGTAGACATGCTGATGTGGCAGATGACATGTCAATATGGAGG
The DNA here is from genome assembly GCA_951230915.1 of Antitrichia curtipendula. Taxonomy (NCBI): domain Eukaryota; kingdom Viridiplantae; phylum Streptophyta; class Bryopsida; order Hypnales; family Leucodontaceae; genus Antitrichia; species Antitrichia curtipendula. Next base: position 30,675,161 of record OX579636.1, read on the forward strand.
GAAGTTTGCTGACGTGGCAGAAATTCTGATGACGTGGCCCGGCCACGTCAACACAGATTTCGAAGTACTGAGTTTAATGGCTTCCATGTTCTTGTGGACGGTATTCACTGAGACGTCGTGACGCTTGTTTAGATGTCTCAAAGGACATCTCAATGTCAGTGTAGACGTCAACTGCGATGTCCTCACATTCCTGGAGACTTCTGTACAAGCACTACGATGTTGACCTTCCTGTTTTCAAGAACCTCAAACTACATGTTCAAGTGTCACATGTGACGTCTTTTTACATGTCTCAAGTGACATGTTCATGTTAGTATGGATGTTGCTTGAAATGTCTAACAAAGCTAGGGCATTCTTGGCAAGCACTGCGGTGTTCATACTGATGTTAACAGTAACATGTAAATGTCTTGAGATACATTGGTTTCATTGTGACATCGTTGTCTTCGAGCATTGCACTGTTTTCTTTGCGGCACAATTGTTCTACTAGTTTAGTGAAGAGTGAGCAGCCTGAACAACGAAGTAAACGAACAAGGGAGTACTTCCTAACAATGACATTATTCGTTTACAGTCATTATCTTATTAGTGGTTGCTTTGCTATGCACAACCATCTTCAACACTTCATTTGTATCTAAAATACATTGAGCACTTCAAGCATCTTACCTGTACACTAAGTTCAAGCTATTTAAATGAATGACATGCAAATTTCTATTCAAACAAACAAATAGAAATTACTCATTCCCTGTACTGCACATTAATGTATCAAGATGCATGCACTTCCTACAAAATCATTGCAAGAAAACAAAAGAGTGCATGTGGAGCCCGAAGACTAAAAATGCAATAATTTTTTTAACAAACATGCATTTAAACATTGAGGACAAGAGAAGTCGTACACTAAGTTTAAGGACGTTGCGTGCATGTCTGGTATTCCTATATAGAATGGTTGCCTAAAAATAGTTAGGCAAAAGACTCATAGTACTTATCCTCCAAATTGGGCAGGAATAACCGTGCTAGATATCGTGGTCGACAATGCCCTACATCTTCCAGACGTCGTTCTGGACGTCCTCTTCATGCCTCAGTCACCTATTGGAGGCGGTCCGGACTGCACTATGTTTCATCCTCTAACAGGACATTGTCTTCAAACATGTCCGGCAAGTCCTCCTCGTCTTCCCTCGGACGTCGTATTGGATCTGCCTCTCTTGCTATTGGTTGCAGTGCCACAAAGTCATCATCGTTGCACACTACGAGCATCTCTGCCATGACATCAGCGCCTTCTTGCGATGTACGTCTACCCCTAACATCTGTGCGGCACACCACCTTCCACCCAGGACGCTGTGGATCATCCGAGAAGAAAACTTGTTGGCAATGCAGAGGAAAGGCAAATGAATCAGCATGGACCCGCCCATCCATGTGATTGAAGTTCGCGATGCTGAAGCCGTATGCATCTCTCTGTATGCTTGGTTGCCGTGCGTCGCGTGTACCCCTTACCCAATCACATAAGAGCACTGTGACACAATGGTTTCTATAATCTAGAACTAATATTTCTTCAATGTAACCCACATACTCCTGCGTGGCTTCTACAGGCCTCCCGTTGTGAAGGCCCCATCGAAGTTGACGGGAAAAACTTGCTACCACAGCTGAGTCCCGCGTGACCAAGCTTGCCTCTGAGCTGCGGATGCGAAGATGCTTTCCGTGACAGTACATTTGACGGTGTGATGTTGCATCTTGTTCTAGAGGTTGCGTGTACTGGACAACATCCTGCTGTACGTGATGTCCTGAACGCTGAGCTCTTGTCACTGCAGACGTCAACCACTCTGTGAATGGTGGGAAGTCACTTAGTTCTTCAGGATACTGAACAGCTCTTCTTGGATGTGAGCGCCTAAATTGCTGACGAAATGACTCCCGCTGCTCCCACCTCTGGGTCCTGCCTTCGATGTACTCCCTGCACAATTGAAATGGTATATTGCCGTCATTTACATATATATCATCCACCATTAATGGTGTAGGGCACTTTCATGGATATTGTGTTCCACCCAAAATGCTAAAACATGCATGCAAGGTCCTGACTTCTTCTAGTGGACTTTGAAGATACACAATTCTATCTTACTCACTCTCTCCAAGTTTCCAAGCATGGTGCGTTGTCGATGACAAACGCATGTGCATGCTTCCGCACTTCATCTGATATTCGCCGCGGTTGAGGTGCCTTGGAATGGATCACTTCATCGTTCATGATGGCGTCCTCTTCAGCATCCCAGACTCGTTCCACTGTTCCTTCATAATCTTTCATGTACTCTGTGCAGAAACCCAATGTGTCTTCATTTCTGTATCCCTCAGCTATGCTGCCTTCTGGGCGTGCGTACGTGCGAACATAGTCCTTCAATGTCTTCATGTACCGCTCGATAGGATACATCCATCGACAGTGCACTGGGCCACAAACAAACAACTGCTCTACGAGATGCACTGGCAAATGTGTCATAATGTTCAAGAAAGTTGTAGGAAACTCCTTCTCCAATAGACAAGTTGCCATGATTACATTCTGCATGACATTGTCTTTGTCTGTCTCCTTCACTTCCTTCTCACAAAGTCGTTGGAACACTCTGCTCATTTTTATGATAGACAACTGGACGTTCTCATCCAATATGTTTCGAACCGCCACGGGAAGAATCTACAAAGAAACGGATTCAGTACCGTCAGTTCACTGTCCGCCTTGATGTTCATATAGACATTCTTAGATGCTGCTGGACATTGAATTAGACGTCTATGACAACATACCAGGCACTACCTGTCTGCGATGGTATTCTGTAATGCACACTTGTGTCTGGCAAATCTTGGCATACCATTGCCATAGTGCCAAAGAAGATGGTACTACCTACTGTGGGCCTTTGCACTAACGTCAGTGATGTCCGAGACAGCACGCCCCATCTCCACAGGCACTTCTATAGTGACGGGGGACATCTTGTACTTTGAAATGAACAAGTATTCCGGCTACTAAGACAGGCGTCTACCACATGCACTCTAGACGCACAATACTTTCTTTACATAGAGGACATAGAAGGCTGTGGAAACACAGAATCATGAGAGGCTACAACATCACCCTGCAAACGTACGTTCTCTGAATTGTGGCACTTCCATGACGTACTAATATATTGAAAAAAGTAAAAATTTTCAGTGGAGCTCAATTTTTGATGTCTGACCTGTTGCATGAGTACGTGATAGTCATGCGTTTTCATGTACTGCAGTTTGCCATCCTTGAAGCGTCTGTGAATTGCACCAACATAGTTTGTGGGTGTCCGTATGTTGCAGACTATGCCAATAAACTCTGCTCGTTCCTGTGCGGACATGACGTACGGTGCATGAGGCATGTGAAAATCATCATGGCGTCGACGGGGAGCCTGCAACCAAGTTTCCTCACGGATTCCTAGTTCCTCAGCATCCACGCGACTACCTGGGCTGTCAGTCATTGAAAGCAAGGTCTTCACAATATTTTCGCACAAATTCTTCTCACAGTGCATGACATCCAATATGTGTCGTTCCAAAAGATGTTGCACAAGGATAGGAAAAGCATGTCAGAAGTGGACAACCCGGACGCATGCACTGCCTTCTACAATGTTCTTCATCTTAAGACAATGCCGAAAAAGACATTTGATGTGGACGTCCTGTCTAACAAAAACGTCAAAATGAACGTCCAACTTGATGCGTTCTTCGATTCTCTGTGCACACTGCACAGGAATTACTGGCGTTTGAAGCACCATGCACTTCAGCAATTGAAACGTGAACTATACAGCTGCCACACATTACATTTGGTGCAAAGCACTATCCTCAAATACGGAAACTACCATTCTGCCATATGGAGACGAATGTCCACAAGAAACCCCAGAAAATGTATTTCTGTACTCACCTTCCAATACGGTAATTCGTACAAGGCCGACAAGCGTTTCACCCCCGTGAAATGAACGGGATCATCTTTGGCATCCTCCTTTCCACCAAGATCAAGGTACACTTGCCGCCATGCGGCGTATCGGATAATGTCCTCCCCGGTCATTTTCCGAGGCCTGCCGCGCAGCTCAGGACGTCCATTGAAACGCCGGTTCCGGCAATATGGGTGCTGCCGATTCAAATACCTCCGAATGCCACCATACACAATTTTTGAGCCTTTCGTACTACGATCGGCACGGACATCGCCTGTCCTTGCTAGTCTAGACTCTATCTCTGGACCACAACACAGACATCCTTTGTATCCTTTGCAGCATAGTCCCGAGATCAAACCATACGCTGGGAAATCAGAAATGGTCCACATTAACAACCCTCGCATGATGAAGCGCCTGTCCCCTTCGGGTCTCGAAAAATCTTGCGCCACTACACCTTTCCACAACTGTAGAAGCTCGCGCAAAAGAGGTCTCAAGAACACATCTATGTTCTTCGATGTAGGTGATTGCTTCCCTGAAATTAAGATGCAAAGCGAAATGAAGAACTTCTTTGTCACAAACCATGGCTCAAAGTTGTAAATCAAGATCAAAACGGGCCATGTAGACCAGTTCGTGTTGTTCAATTTGAAAGGGTTGACACCATCAAGTGCAAGTGCCAAACGCAAGTTCCTGCTGTCAGCACCAAAGTTGTCGAAGACGACGTCGTTGTCGACATGTTTCCATGCCGGACTGTCCACCACTGACCTCATGACGCCGTCCTCACTGACATGCTTCGTCCAACCCCTTAGCATCTGTGCAATTTCGGAAGACCGAAACATACGCCTCAACCTCGGTATTAGCGGAAAGTGTCTAATCACCTTCGCTGGTATGGAATTGGAGCCTTCCGCCCAACGTGCCCTTCCACACTTAGGACAGAAATTCATATTCGTATGCTCCTCATCGTATAAAATGCAGCCGTTCGGACAAGCATGAATATTGTTGTACTGCAAGCCCAAGCTCCTTATGAGCTTCCTTGCCTCATAATGACTAGGAGGCAGCTTGTTGTCAGAAGGAAGCAAATCTGATGACAAGTACCGCAGAAGTTCGTCCGTAAACTTGTTGCTTACACGAAACACCACACACATGTTCATGATGATAATGGTGGTAGACGAAATACTGGACTTTGCTGTCGAATACACTGTTGTCGTTGCGTGCTCGAATAGACGTTCCATGTTCTGAACGTTGTCCGGGCCAATGTCAACGTCGACGTCATTAGCGACATTACCTGCTGCCATAGCCTCTGTATGTATAGCATCACCACGATCGAGGGCCTCGAGCACTTGCCTCTGGACATTGTGTTCCGCATCCAGAGTTGGGTCCGACTCCTCATGCACGTGCCCCCCATTGTCATGCACTACATGGGGTACACCATCCTCGTGCTAAAATGGGACGTCCGCATCTTGTATGTCTGCCTCTGCGTCTATGATGTCGTTGTCATATGCAAGATCTTCCACCCAAATGCCATTAGGAGGATAGCCATCACCTGGATCCCCCCCTATCATGGACTTCGTGAGGAAGTCATCTCTGCCCACCTCGATATGATGCTTCCTGATCACATGAATTTGCTGTCGTTGCGCTCCATGACAATTCTTGCAAGGACAGGGATACCTACTCAAATTCAACTCCGTGGCCACTCTCAACTCCGTCTGCAAAATCAGGTCACCAAGTGGAATGTGACGAAGCACACGTCCGTCTACATTGATACGGATGAAGGTGCCTCGTGTGCGGTTAGCAGGTGCCATCACTGCCTATGATGTCGGCCAGAGGTTGTGCGCGTCTTCACTTTGTCGCTTAGAAAGTTGAATTCGTCAAAAGGGACCTGCGAAGAAAATGACCTGCAAGTATCATCCTCACGGAGCATGAAGAACATGGGACACAGTACAAGGAGTTCCTTCATCACTTCACGTTTCACACATAGTGCACATTCTGTTTTCAACTGTGTGGGTCCACTAGGAATCATCATTGCATGCAAGAAGGTGGTCTAATATTCCACCGTGGGCTCAAATTTCAAATGCTCAATGCACATCTATGCAAAACCAAGCAATGAGGTGGACATACAAGTTTGTCAGCAGCAGTCACACTGTGACAGACATGTTGACCATGACATCCGGAACAACTCACGTGCATGTCACTGGAAACTCTTAAGCGTCATAGATGATGTCAAAGACAGCATTATCTCATATGTTCGTCACATGCAGTGACTTCTAGAACGTCAACACGCGGACGCTACAAGAAGGCCCAATGCTGCCAGTAAGCTGAATTGCTAATGACGACAACGTCCAAACCCATTCTAATATTGTATCCAAAAAAGGAAATCTTGGTTTGTAGCCATGCTAGGCATACATAAGTGCAGTTTGCTATGTACCAGCCTATAAAAAATCGCGGACACGAACATGAAGAACGCCATCCATGTGCAAGGTACATGTCTACGATGTTGGTGTCTCATTCGTACACTTGTCCAGGAAGCTCTTCAGCGACAATAAGGGCGATTTTAGAAGGGAAACACTTCTCTCTTCCGTTGCACGTGTCATAGAAAACTATGAGACGTCGGAGGTTTCATGTTGCAAGCATCACATAATTTCACAGACACCCCCACAGACAGTTTCCACGTCCTCGGATATGTCTGCAAACACGGATGACAATCCACTGCATCATGACGTTGGACATATTCACATTTTCGTCAGCGTCATTGTAGGCATAGAAAGTCCGCAGCACTTCCTCAATTTCAGCCCCTTCTACATTGTTCACGTACCAGTATCCATATCCTAGAAGAAAGGGCACCTTCACGGCTTGGCTTCACAGACTCTGGGTTGTAATGGGATGCTTCGAAGGGGATGAACGTCTAAGCGTAACATTTTCAAAGGGAGTGAAGTCATATTTGTTCCATGTCACGGAGTCTTAAATGTCTTTGATACTTCTTAAAACTGACAATGGAACATCCATAATTTCAGGAAAGCATCATTTGTGCTGTACTTATGAGACCCTGAATCCCGAGGAAGCGGTGAGCAGGCATTGACAAACATTTCGTCAATGAAGTCTTTCATGATGTCTGCAAAGACGTCAATTCTGACTTTAGACATGGTTGCTCGCATACGTTACATGCCGTCAAGGTGTGCATTCTGATTGTCCTGACTGACGTCATGTCAGTCAGCAATCTATATGGAATGGGCTAATCAGAAGGGACGTCAAATGAATCTTCTATGCCTAGCCTTCCAGCTTCGGGAAGGCATATACATGCATATGGACAATCTAACCTCCTGTTTCTTTGCCACCTTCTCATAGAACCACAAAATGTTTTAGCCGTACAACACGGTTGACATTTATCGGTTTCCTAGCATACATTGCTATAATAAAATTCAATGAAGCGTGACAAGGGTGAACGTTGACATCTTTGTTCTTTGATGTGCAGGTGTGCATATGAAGGGCTCACCTTGGAAAACGGTCTTTCAAATTGGAGCAAGGCTACCACAATGCAGGGGAAGATGGTGTCCTCCCTTGAAGAAGGAACTCCACGTACTGCGAATTCCCTCCATCCTGCAACAACCAAACAGAAAAAGTTAATAAAACGGCACTGCTGAAAGTACGGTATATATAATGTGGTTTTCGTTTTCAGTGCTTCACTGGACATCGCGTGGTCCACCACTGCAGACATGCACATGTCCAGTATAGTGTGGTCTACTGTCCTACAGAAAGTACTTCTGTCCTGCTAAACAGCAATGGGGAGAAGGCACCCAACGACAATTTCAATTCTGAGCATAGAAAAGCATGTCCATGCACAGTTGACACCTTCATATTTCTATTGCTCACTGTAATGTGTGGGCATGATTCGAAGTGAAAAAAAAAAATGTCACTTGCCTTCTATTTCCAGAACTACATAAACACATTTGTCATCCATGAAGGAAAAAAATTCTATGAAGTGAAAATTTCCTTTTTGCAAGGGATGTATGCCACGTTCAGAGCACAAATCCACGAGGATAACTACTGTCAGAAAGTGAATTGCGTCTTTCTAGAAGAAGTGGACTCTCTCTACAGATATCATCATCCGAGAAATAAAAAAATTCTAGCTAGTGCGTAGGGCCTCTTCATAAAAAAAGCACAAGAAACACACAAAGTCTACGAAGGAAAATGAAAATGACGTTGGGAGTGCTCCACATGAAGAAACTCTTCACAACACTCCTCATCGAAGAGAAAAAAAAATTCTATGAAGGAAAAAAAAAATATGAAGTTGGGAGTGCTCCACAAGAAGAATTTCATTAAAACACCCCTACTCTAGAGGAAAAAAATGTATAGCAAGCGGTAAGGGTATTCTCATAGAAAATGGAAGGGAATCACATATACTTTTAAGAAAAAAAGGAATTCACGAAAGTGCATTTCATGGTAGACGATAAGAAAAACGAATAGTGAACCATGAAAATAACACTATAAAACATAGTGAAGACTAATTGGCTTCCTCTTAAAAATTATATGGGATTCTACCTAAAATCACTATAGAAAAAATTGTGTAGTCATTTGGCGGTCTCTGAACATCCAAGTATGTTGAAGGTACATTTCAGCGTCTGTATTACAATAGCCTTCACTTCCTACAAGGTCACAAGCATTTTTTTACTTTTTCCACATTAAAGGGATGATGGTCCTGGCTATAGAGTATGCATACTGGAAATTGAGTAGACGTGCATTGCGTGTTCACTTTCATATGTCCACTTAAGCTACATATGAGGCGGAATCCTTAGGAAATAATAGTAGACATACGATTGCACATACCGCACTCTGAAGGACAGACGTGCACATGGCAAATTATAGCACTGTCCCAGACAGTGCGTCTCCGAAAAGTGCTGTCTAGATTGACATGAAGATGTCTCATTAGACATTGTTTTTGACATCTACAAAGACTTCATAGCGTCAGGAAAATGTACCTTTGCTGGTACGCTTTACACGTGTTGCACACTTGCAATGGGGAGAGGTACTCAAACCCTAAGTGTACGTCTGGCTTACAATGCACGCAGCTTCACGTCTTGACCTCACCCTATGCAGCAACTGAGAGAAAGCCCGACGACGCAGCATGGCCCTTTCTTCCGCATTATTGAATTCAGTAGGTTCAACCTCAGGAACAGTGGATTCGAGCGAGCCACCACTCAACGACGGAGGTTTCTCACTTTTCGAAAATTTTGTGGAGGGGATTGTAGCTGCGTCACTCACGTCCAAAATGGAAGCAGCAGAAAGTCCTCCCGCAATAGGAACTCCTCTCGCAGCAGAAACTCCTCCCGCAGATTCTCCTCCCGCAGCAGAAACGCCTCCTGCAGATTCTCAAATGGCGCGGAAGAGTCCCCGGAAGGCAGTGGCGGAAGCGTCGATGAAGGAGCCTCTCACGCCGCCGATGGAATCGCCGAAGCAGAAAAAAGTAAGTTTTCTATGTCCTTCTTTCTGTGTCGCGGCGCTTGAAGCAGCGGACTCCTCTGTGCTTTTTGGAAGTACAATTGAGTTTGTGGGTATCCGAGAATTGCCGTGAATTCGCGACTTGGAATTCCGATTTCCGGCCTCCGCAGCATGCTCCCTTTGCCAATGGACCCACGGCGGCCCTTGCTGGCATTTCGGCGGCAACCGTGCTCAGTAGGGTCCGCGCTTGAGGAATTTCACGTGCCTGCTTGCCGGCGTGCCCACACCGCGGCACTGCACTTCAAATTCAAAAAGCGGTAGGAGGGTGGACATTAATCCGGAATAAATGATTTGAGAACGTGGTGGCGGCGACGGAAATGTGGATCTTCATCCAAAGGCATCCGTTCCCGTGCGCCGATCCTCTTGTGCCGTGTCTCCATGAACACACTTTCAGTCTGCGTTGTCTCTTTGGCTGTCTTCCACGGCGCTGCTGCTCATCTTCGAGCTTCTGGCACTTTCGAATTGTAGAGCGCGCAGCAAATTGAGGAGGTGAGAATTCATTTGAGGATGTCGTTTTTGTTTTCGGAAGTGCAGGTTAGTCATGTGAGTCCACGCCGGGGTTTCGGCTTCTTGCGACGTGGTGGGGGCCAATTGCGGCAACCATACTGGAGAATTCGTTGTTCTGCGTGTGCTTCGTAGTTCACAAAGGCTTCTTGTGCTTCTTAGTTCACTTCTGAGCGTACTTGTTGGCCCGATGGAAATGCACAAGTCGATTGTGCAAGCAGGCTGTTGGGTATAAGGTTTCAGCTCGGATACCTTAGTTTTCTGTGACTCCAGAGGGGAAGCTACTTGAAGTGCTGTTGCTACTGTTCAAATCATCTGCTTTGTACCTCGAGTGTTGCGTTGCGTTGCTGGCGTCTTCCACATCGTCCGCAGTTGCGGCGGCCGAAGTTCATATCTTCGTGGACGTTGGCACTTGCGTAAAGTGTTTTCAATGACGTCTCGTTGGACATTCTCTTCTGTACGCATGCGTCTTTTCGGACATCAAATGTTTGTGGTCCCATAAAGCCGAGGGGAAGGTAGGGGCATAGGATTTCTGAGTTTAAGCAACCTTCTGTTTTGCAGCTGTACATCTGCGTTGCGTGGCCGTCGTCTTCAACGTGGTCCGCACTTTTGTCGGCAGAAGGTCATATCTTCGCGAACGTTGTTACTGGCATGTATAGTCTTCATTGACGTCTCTGTGCACATGCTGTTGTCTAATCGGACGACTCAGAGGAGAAGGAGTTCCTGTGGTTCGATGAAGCCAACGGGAAAGTACTTGCAGTAGTCTTGTGAGTTTATAAAACCCTCTGTTGTCTTTGCGTTTGGTGGCCGCCGTCGTGAACGTTGTCCAAACTTTGCATCGGGAGAAGTTCATATCTTGGCGGACGTTCATACTTGCTCTGCGTGTCTTCAATGACATCTCTGTGAAGATGATGCTGTCTAAGCAGACGTCTAGGAGGACAGGAAATTTCTGTGGTTCGATTAAGTCGCGAGGAACCTAGCTCCAGTACTCTTGTGAGTTTATATACCCTTCTATTTTATAGCTGCATAACTGCGTTGCGTGGATGGCGTCTTCAACGTGGTACACACTTGCCACGACATCGGTCATATCTTCGCGGACGTAGTTAGTCGCAATATTATTCTTCAGTGACATCTCTGTGCACATCCTGTTGTCTAATCGCACGTCTGAGAGGACAAGAAATGTGCGTGGTTCGATGAATCGGAGGGGAAGGTACCTTTAGTAGTATTCACAGTTTCTATAACTTCTTTGTTTTTCAGCGTAGCGTGGCCGGAGTCGTGAAGCTGCTGCACACTTGCATCGGCAGGAATTAATGTCTTTGGAGACGGTGATCCTTGCATTCCTTGTTTTCAGTGACGTGTCCGTGCACATGCCTTTGTGTAGTCAGTCGTCAGAGAGGACAGAAAATTAGTGTGCCTCCATGAAGCCGCGGGGAACCAACATCCAGTACTCTTCGGAGTTTATATAACCCTCTGATTTTTTTGCGTTGCGTGGGCGGCGTCTTCAACCTGTTTCACACATAGCATCGCCGGAAGTTCATATATTGGCACACGTTGATACTGGCTTCACGTGTCTTAAGTGACGTGCCATTGCAGATGCTGTTGTCTAATTAGACGTCATTGATGACATGAAATTTGAGAGCGTCGATGAAGCTGACCCTGTATTCTCTTCAACTATTTCCTTTTTGTGCATAGGTGAGTTGGTCGGAGCAGATTATATCGTGGCCATCTCCAACACAGGAAATGACGGGGACCAGGAAGAAGCTGCCGTTGAAACGTCCCGCAGCACCCCAGCGGAGGAGGGTGGCCAGTGAAGAGGCATCTCCTCCTGAAGCTCGTTCTCGCCAACCCAATGAGGCGCGCTCCAAGTACGTGAATGATGAGTGGCGTGTCCAAGGTCAATCGAAGAAGAAGGGGAAACCTTTGGCCACTTCTTCGTCTCCACCGCCAAGCAAGCGTCGGAGGCGTTCTTCACAGCGTGAGAGTGAGGAGGAGCTGGAGGAGCCGTGTGATGACACATCCACAGAGGTCTACTCGGCGTCCTCAGTGCATAGGTACACGCAAGACAGTCGTTCTTGACTTCAGTAGGTGCAATTGAGCGTGTCATGTCTTCTGAAATGGTTGTGAAGACGTTTGTTGTTGAAATGTGCACATGATGTCGAACACGACAATTGCAATTGCTTAAGGTTGTAAACAATGTGTCACAGAACATCAGTGAAGGCTGAGAACGTTATTCAAGACATCAGGTGAGACGTCTCAAACAAGGTGGCGCGTGCTTTCCTGGACGTTGATTGGAACATGTGTTCTGGACTTCCGCTAACGTCAATTGGGCGTGCTTTTGCAGCAGTGAGTCCGATTCAGGTGGTAGCGAAGCGGAGGAGGACGACAATGACACCAAAGTCTTATCGGCTGATCCTAGCCCGCCGAAGAAGACCACGAGGCGGAAAGTGAAGAAGGAGCCAGCACCTCCGCAGCAGATGCACGCGCCACAGTGGAAGCAGATTGTTGTAGTTGACAGACGCGGCACGCCATATGGGAATGGAGCAACCTTCTTGTCGGAAGACATCAAGAAATTTGCAAAGGGCTTGAATCCCACATGTGGATGGGGGGACCAGCCTTTGGAAGACAAGCAACGCTTCTTTGATCGCATAGCTGCAGGTATGTGATGTTCGTTCCTGCATTGATCAGTTGCAAATGTGCTATCCGAAATTGGTTCTACGAGGCGTATGTGCATCACCAGACATGGGATGTCTATGATGACGTTAACTACGACAGTGACTAGAAGACAAACTTCTATGATGTCATTCCAGTGGACACTCGGTCCTTTCACTTGTTTCCATGGTCGTACTTATGTTCATGCGCGTCATGACTATGTGTGCACCATAAACCTGTTTTGCTGGACCTCTGTGCAATGTCGCGTGGACGTTGGAGCCTCTGCTCCATTGCTGCAGATGATGTCATGTCCGACATTGAGACTGGAAGACAGCGCTCACTGTGTACAGCTCGTGGCCCCTTGCACTGAGAAGAGGAGTGTGTCACATGCGCTTTTTTTATTTATTGTTCCAATTTCGGAGTGCTGGATGCGTTCCCCTTAGGTCATTCCTATGTCTTCTTCATCTGACAGTGGTCATTGTGCTCTTCTTGATGCAGATTGGGACATCCGCGACGTGCGTGGTCAACCAGCGCAGATAAACCCTTCGTGGTACCCACAGTTCGTGACCAAGACTCTAATCAATGTTCGCCACAGCCTCATGAAGATGATTGACAGGGGTGAAGACAGGCCAGCGGACGTTCACCCGGACGTCTGGAGAACTCTTGAGGACAAGCGACAATGCCCGGAAGCCTAGGAGAAGTCGGCAAAGATGCGTTCCATTTCCAAGGGGAAGGCTGGCAAGGAAGCACAGATGAGGGCCATCGAGAAGACAATGATTGGCCAACTGGTGAGGAGCTCCTGAGCATGCGTGTGGTAATTTATAGCTTCTGTAGGCACGATTTCTTCTTCTTATGGCACCTTCATATTTGGCATGGGCCATGTCGTCATGAATGTCCTGTCCAACATCGGACATCATTGTGGACAGCAGATGTTGTTATTGACATCCGCAAAAACGTCAGAAGTATTGAATGCAGGTAACGCGCTTCAAGTGAGTGTAGTTTGTCCTCGGCCAATACGACAGCGTCAGCCTCTTAATAAGTGTCCATTATTGATTGTACATCATGTGAATGAAAAGGAAAAAAATGTAATGGTATGTGACAGACACTGCTGTTGAAGCGGATACCTTATGAAGGGGAGGTGAAAAAAGCCACTGAGAAGGAGTATGCCCGACGTGTAGCGGAGTCAAAAAAGGGCAGCGTTGACTACTCGAAGGACATACAAGACTTGCAGGCTTCCTCTTCGGAGGTAGGAGGGAGATTGGCGCAACTGGAGGAGACAATCAAGCAGCTTGTCCTCTCTCTATCTGAGAAGGGCATAGGGAACAATGTCACCCTCGCAGCTGCCGGCAGGAGTGCCTCCGACGTCGGCAAGTGGACGGACACCGTCATGGAGGACGTCCGCCATGATGATAATGTCTTCGACGACATCTCAGGGGACGCTGCAGCCGACGCGGTCGAGGCAGGTCATGCTGCGGAAGACAATGCTGCAGACATGGAAGCAGACGTAGACTACCTAGTCAACAGCATCAATGATGCCGCAGAGAAAGAAGCGGATACAAATGTCTCAACGGACACTGAGTTGGTTGCAACGCAGGAGGACTCAAATTCTGCTGTCATACCTGTAGTGACCGGAGCAGCAACTAATGCCAAAATGTCAGTGGAAGTCGTCTCCGACCCATACAGCATAGGGGTCAAGGAAGCGCCCGCCCGCGAGGTTCTTGCGTCACCGGCCGCTGCTGTGCAAGGAGCGCAGGTACCGGAGGTAAGTGCTGCACTCTGCATTATTAATCTGTTTACTAGCACGTCTCGTTTGTTCTGTTGTCAGAATTGACGTCATGTGCTGCAAGCTTGTGTTCCATGTTTCTGTCGTTCATGCAATAGTTGCTTGCATAACATGTGCTGAATTCTTGCGGGGGAGCAGGTTGTGCCTTTACCACCAACAGTCTCTTCTTCTCGATCTAACCGGGTCACAAGAAACACGGGGGCTGCAAAGCCGAACAAGTTTGTGGCTCCCACGAAGGCTCCAAAAGCGGGGGCGCCAAAGGTGTCAAAGCCTAGTCCTCCAAAGGCAGCAGATACGCCAAAGAAGGGAGGTTCGCCACGAAAAAAGTGAAGGCTAAGGTAATTGTCAGTCATAGTGCCTCATATCTTACAATACATATGTGTCACACAATTTTCAAAGGGCTGCTAAGGAAACCATTATTGACTTCAATCCTTTTGTGGCAGGGTCTCTGCTGTCACTGTTGACATCGCGGTGGACAATAGAAGATGTCAGTCATGTAGCGCGCGGCATCACCTAACTGACTGCGGCGTGTTAGCCTTACGCAGAAGTGATTAGGAGAAGACTTTGGCTTCTTCATAGTGCTGTTTAGTAGAGTTTTGCTACGGCATCTGCATAGGAAGGCAATATGCTTTGTGCAGAAGGTGAATAGTTCATTCTATTTCCTTACTTAGCAAGCTCCAAACTCCCATGTCAATTGTGAAGTGGTCTCTTCTATGTAGTCTGCGTATTTTAGAACATAGTGTAAGTGGGCATGTGGTGCACGGAATGGGGAATCCTGCGCCATGAAGCATTTTCTAGGAATTCAATGCACAGAACGTGTTTTCTACAAAGCAATGATTGCAGCAACGGCTGAAGGTTTTCCTTTGTTGTCTTATTTTATGTCACAAATCATGTTCTCCTGGACGTCCTAATGTCACACGCATGTCGCCCATGTCGTTGCCAGTGTCTGCGTAGACGTGTCATCGTGAAATGTGTCGTACAATGTGTCCTCGCAGACGCCCCCTTCAACTCATTCAAATACCAAAAAGGACATCCCCCGTTGTGCATGATGTCATCTTAGAATGCGCAATCACAGACGGCAACTCAGGAAGCAAATACAGTAGTCCAAGACAATGTTCTGAAAGGATGGCTGCTGTAGGCAGTGACGTCGTGAAAGTGAGGAATGCCGTCAATGTTGACGTCATTTCGGAGGTTTGTAGGATGACAAGGGTGCTCCCGCTGACATCATTACATACATCCTGACGTTGTCGCTACGGAGTATGAAATGCAGTAATGGACATCTGCAATGTCCATGTCAGTTTGTACAGACGCATCATGAAATGTTCGAAGGCAAGCGCGGCTGCTCTATACGGTGCAAGTTGTTCATGCTGGAGCGGACATCCCTATCGCAAGGGACATCCGAGGGGACAACCACAAATGTACTATACTCGGAGAACATCCACACAGGCGCTGGAGGTTATGGTGTGTGTTTCGTGAGCATCGCTGAAAATCTTGCAGACATCGTGCAAGACATTTCATGTCTCCCCAAGCAGTCCAAATTAACAGGATGTTGTTGTCATGAACATTAAAGGTCTTCTGTCATATCTTACAAGACATCTATTGGGACAGTTTATGTCTATACTAACATCTTCCACAACACACCCTCGGTTTGCTGGAACCGTCAGAAAGGGTCCCTAAACCATGCCATGTCACCCCAAAAATAAGCCACATCGACATGACACGTCAGTCCCGGGTAATGGATGAAAAAAAATCCTACCTGGCTTCCCGCGCTCACGTGGCACGCAGGTGGTAGACACATGGCACAATTTCAGAACCCCGTTGACTAGTGTTTTTGTGGACATCACGCCTTGGACATGAGCATGTCCGCATTGATTTTTGATGTTTTTGCCATGTCAAAATCAGCGCGAGTAATTGGATGTCTGATTGGACGTGGACAGACATCACTCCGGACATGAGCATGCAGAATTTACGGATCAAAAAAAACACGGGTTTCTTCTAGTGAATGGACTCAAAGTCAGGGCGCGGACTCTAAGTCAGGGCGGGGACTCAAAGTCAGGGCAGGGACTCCAGGGCGGGGACTCGAAGGCAAGGTGGGGACTCTAGGGCGGGGACTCGAAGGCAGGGCGGGGACTCCAGGGCGGGGACTAACTCGTCCAGCACAGGAAGCAAGACTTTGAAATGCGACATCCTTGAACCGCCCTTTTCCTTGGAGAGTGGGAAGCATTAATTTAGCCTCAACAACTTATTTTGGATTCTGACAAGACAATGAAAGCAAGATGCCGAATAAAGAGGTCCATGGCCTAAGATTTGGAAGAAAATCCATGGAAGAGGATGTCTCCTTTGTTGTGGTGAGAAATGTTTTTCCTTACTTCTTCTAACACTTCAAACTACTTTGAACAAACATATCATTTAGGTTGTAAAAAACAATGTAAATTCTTTGATTTAGGAAATGTTTAGGACACTTTGAGGAAATATTTAGTAAATGTTTAATCAATATTTTTGAAATGTAGTGTACTAGATAAAAGGATAAAACTGCATTGTATTTGAAATGAAAGAAATAGTAGGGGAGTTATTTAAAATTCTAGGCCTTCAATATGCAACTGCAATTTTTAATTCCATCATTTCCTTTCCTAATTTTTCGGGCTTCATTCCTAAAAGTCTTCCATTCTAAGTCACTGTCCTTTTTTGGGGGGCATCATTCCCTTTCCTATTTTTTTCCAGGAATTAGCACAGGTCTCCCATCCCAACTTGTCAATTGTATGGCATTCTTTTTGGGTTGGATCATTTTGTCTTCTTTTTCTGTAGATGCTTCATTCGTAAGACTCTCCCATCCCAAATTATATTTAATTTTTTTGGTTTAGTTGAATCATTCCTTTTTCTATTTTGTTCCTAACAATCTTCCATCCCAATTTTCAATTCATCTTTTTTTGTTGAATCATTTCCATCTCTATTTTGTTTTCGCTTATTTCCTGAAGTTCTCCCACCCCAAGTCCCCAACTCAAAGACACCATTTTTTTCTTCATTAATTCATAGAACTCTTTTATGTGAACTCCATGCCAATATTTATTCATCCAACTCACTTCCTTTCCTATTTTTTTTCTTCATTAATTCCTAAAATTGTTTAATCCAACGGTAAGCATTTTTTTTTTGCTTATTTCCTTTCCTATTTGTTTTATTTATTAGCACAATTATTCCATCCTAAGGGATTCCCTAAATTTTTTTCTTTATGGTACGAAATTGAAGTCTATCCATTCACTTCCCATTTTTCATATGACATAAGAGGTAATGTGAAACAATATTTGTTTCATATTTCTTTCACATTTGTTTGTTTTTATTAGCAACATTTAAAATGCACTTACATTTCTTTCCCTTCCTAATCTTTGTAAAATTCATTAGCAAAATGCCAAAATGGCTCCATTCCATCATGAGCCCGAAGGCCATTTAAATAATTTAATTTTTGTATTACCTAAGCCCCTTCTTATTTTTTGTTAGTGATTTGCAAGATTATTGTATCCCAAATAGATGCCTTTTTTTTGGGTATATCATTTACTTCCTAATTTTATTTGAACTTCATTTGCAACATTATCCCATGCCATTCCAATGGCCAATGCCCTTTATTTTTTGTATATCATTCCCTTTCCTATTTCTTTGGGATTCATTCCCTTATCAAATGTTTCTTGGGATTCATTCCCTTTCCTTTTTGGGGGGGATTCTTTCCCTTTCCTAATTTTTTGGATTCATTTCTTTTCCAATTTTTTTTAGATTGATTAGCAAAATTGTTACATCCCAAGTTATATAAAAACTAAATGGCATTATTATTCTCTTCGTAATTTTTCTCCAACTCAATGCCAATTTTTGGCATTCAGTTTACCTTCCTACTTTTTTTGTGCTTCATTAGCAAAATTGCTCCATCTAAAATTCTCAATCAAAGGCCATTTAAATTTTGTATTCTCTAAACCCATTCTAATTTTTTTGGGCTTCATTTGTCACGTTATTCTATCCCAACTAAATGCCATTCATTTTTAAGTAGGTAATTACTTCCCTATTTTTTGCTTTTCTCTATCATTTCTTTGCCTATTTTGCAAGTGAATTTTTACCTATTTCAATCCCTTTTGGGGGGGAGTTCCATCATTCCTTTGCATATATATATTTCCATCAAGGCATTAATGACATTTGAAAAGCGTTTTTTCCCCTAATTTCAAGTTCGGGCCACTTCGTGCCTTCGTGGTCCGTCCAACCTTCCCTACTTCTATTCATTGAGTGGAAATTGGGAATGAATTGTACTCCAATTCAATGACATTTCATTTCATGGTATAAATAATTTTAATATGTATGAAGTCCACAAGTCCATTCAAATTTCAAATGAGTACGTGCAAAAAATAAATGAAGTCACTTTGGGCAAAATCATTCAAAACAAAATCAAATATATTTCATATGCATAGTGTAATACAAAGTAAGAAAGTATATAAGCCTATATAATATTATAGTGCTAGGAAAATAAGTCTTCTAAGAAAACCTAAGCTCACTAGCTAAAACACTCAAAACTATACTCAAAATTATACTTAGTCCATGTTCATTGGACTACTTGCACTGCCACTTGGTCCAGCCTCATTGTCATGTGTCCCGGCGCAAATTGGAAGGTCTTCATCTGTTCCCAAACGAAGTCTACGAACTGCGGATCGAGTTCTCCTCGTTGGTCCGTCTTCCTCTAAAAGAGCCTTCAATATTTGTGATTGCTTGAGGCTTTAAAGACATTGGAGAATTCCCGGGCTATGTTGTTCCAACAAGAAGTCCATCCCATCATTTCGAAAGGTTTCTCGCCACTCTGACTCCGATAGTTGTGCAAGTTCAGTAGGGTCTGGCATGTCAATGTCTTCCCCCCTCCGCATCCCTTGGTCGTCAGTAATGCGAACTCCATCAATGCCCCACAACCATCCAAGAGGATGAGGTCCAAATTGGAAGTATTCTTGTGCCTCATTCCAATGCCCATTGAAGCATTGGAAGAAGAAATTCCGTCGTCCTTGGCTAAAGTTGTCCTTCAATGGAACCAAGTGGTGGCACACCTCCACAATTTGAGCCGGATCTTTTTCCCAACCCCATTCGGTACAAAGTTGTTGTTTGCCCAACGAATGGATGTTCAATTTCCAACTCCACACCAAGTCTGTTCCCCACTTCTGAGAATGATCAGGGGCATTTTCAGCATTGAATTCCCAATGCGGTGGCATGTAGGGAACTAATCCAAACAACTCATACAAGCGCTTATGGAAAGGAGCCTTGCATAGTGAACAACGTCGGCGGACAATCATCAAGCTAATTAGGCAGAATGGGTGGTACAAATGTTCACACGTGCCTAAGTGCATTCCACCTTCCGGGCCAAATGGATTAAGGCAAATGGGACATGTAGTTCCATCGTGTACGAAGGTTGAAGGGTTTGGCCACAGTAGTAATGGATTGCCTTCATGGTCCACGGCAGAGCCAACTTCATTCTTGAAATCCCAATCATGTTTGGACCAGTCGATGGTTGTTTGTCCACCAGCAATGTCAATGGTTGCCATTTCATCCATGTTGAAATGATCATCCACCAGGGCCCACGATGTCAAACCAAAAACCCTCTCTTGATTGTGTGCGTTGTAATTGTGGTCAATTTTTTTGAATTCCTCCACCATTTGCCTAGTCCTGTCAACACTGAAGACACATGCCAGCTTCCATTGGTAATACTGCTCCATTAATGCATGCAATTGATTTTTCAATGTCAAATTCATTGCAAGCGCGTCCGTCAGTTGGATGCTTTGGTCCACTGGCCCTACTGCACCTACATTTGCGGGTAATTCTCCAAAGGACAAAGAATCATCCTGAGTATCCATTGTTGCACCAACTTCTGTAGGTTCCAATGGAATTTGAGAATTATTTGAAGGCCCTTGCGCTTCCCCTCGTGGATCTTGACCACGATTGGCCAATGTTGCTGCCTCAAGAGCGTGCCGAAGTACCTCCATCTCACGTTGTTGTTGATTGATAATGTTGTCCTTCTCTTGCATGTCTTCTCTCATTTTGTTAACATCATTATACAAAGAATGCAATTCCTCATTCTTCTCATTCACTTCAATCAACAAACCCTGGATTCGGTTTGTAGCAGCTGTAACATCTACAATTCCTACCACTGGTTTGTCAATAGGTGGCACTTGTTCCTCCACAACATTTTCGTGTAAAACCTCAGCAGTTTGACGCGAAGCCCTCCTCTTTTTAGCTCGTAGTAGTTGAGTTCTATGGCTGACTACAACTGGTACACGAGATCCATCTGAGTCGTCGTCCGTAGATGAGTCTTCAGTGTCATATCTTCGTGGTGCTTGAACCTGCGTATTTGTTTTCCCTAGACCACCTTCCGGGTATCTTTTTACCCCCCTTGGAATGAATCCATTTGCTGGAGTAGGAATATTGACATTTTCTCCCATTTACTTCAAAGTTGACCAATCCACTCTCTTGTTCAACTTCAGCTCCGCATAGACCCCTCGTGCAAGGAAAAGTTGCACTTCATTGCGTATAACGTTTGAGAGAGCATACAACACTTGGTACACCTCAATGCATCGGTTTGTAAACTCTTCGTCCAGGCAGTATTTTAAATTTGCCTTGTGGAAGCGTCTGTGACAGTTGTGTCGCTCTTCCGGGAACAACTTGTCTATGTGGCACCACTCAATGTAATTGGCGCAGTCATCATATGTCCATGGTTCAAGCACGCCCTCCCACCCCCTGAATGCAAGCTTGTCAGGGTTTCGTAGAACATGTAGTCGCTTACGATGTTTGTTTCCGGCTCGTGGTCGGGTCCTATCTCGTTCTTCCTTGGTCATTCTTGGTGGTGTATCCATTTTTGTAGAAAAAAGCGAAATCCTCCACGTGGCAATCAAGTAGACCCCGCACAACGCTCACAACTAGCTCAATGAAGAGATGGAAGGCTGAGAGTATGCAGGGCGGGGACAAATGAGGCGGGGACGGCCTTATATAGTTGCAGCTGGGGGACGCCAGGGCGGGGACTCCATCGAGTTGGGGCGGGGACTCCACCGAGAGGGGGCGGGGACTCCAGACAGTGGGGCGGGGACTCCAGACAGTGAGGGCAGGGACTCCAGACAGTGAGGGCAGGGACTCCAGACAGTGAGGGCAGGGACTCCAGACAGTGGGGGCGGGGACTCCAGAGAGTGGGGCGGGGACTCCAGAGAGTGGGCGCGGACATGATTTAAATATACGAAGTTAATGTGCTTAGACATATTTCCATTTCCTAAGGTAGAAGGCTCGAAAAGAGTTTTGGCATTAAGAACTGCCCCTATAAGTGGTTGTAGAATGGACATGATGCAGTTTTCAAATTGACCTCAAAAGACAAAAAGGAAGGAAGGAAAAAAACATTCTTTATCACAAGAGCCAATCATTGTCTTTGCTATCCCCATTTTTCTTTAGAATTGCAATATGAAGGACGTAAGAATATAAATAGGGACCTAGGACACATCTCCTTTGAAAATTTATAATTAATTCAATAATGTTTAAAAAAATATGAAACCGATTGGGCTACATTCCTCATCAATTTTTCTTGGTTTCAAGGATGAGCTTAAAAATATTCCCATGTAAAGAAATACTGTACAAATGCGAACCAGCCCTTAGATGAGTGATTTCTGAGCCTTCTACATTAGTCCATGTTCTAAGTGACTCTAGCAGTCTATATTGAGATTTAATGTTAGATCATATCACTCTAACACCCCAATAATTTCCATATCCTAATCAATCCACCATTCCATATTTTTTTTGGGTGTTAAATTGCTTCATTATAAGTTTGTAACCCCCAAACCACTTCCATGTCCAAATCACTCCACTATTCCATAGATTTTTTGGATGTTACATTATTTTATAGTGACACCCAAATCATTTCCATATAAGAAAGCACTCCACCATTCATATTTCTTTTAATATTAGATTATTTAAGTCCGTAAAAATAATTCCCCCCGCTAAAAATCCTAAAATAAATTGGTATGCTTTTCTAAAGCTTTGGTCACTCCATCTCCCCTTTTAGACATTGATTTAAAGCACACTTCCATTTCAAGTGATTGCCATAATTTTTCTGGTGTTTTCATTCTCTTCCCTATTTTGTGGGCATCATTACCAAAAAAAATTATTTGAATTCAATGCCACTTGTGTAAGGTGGAATGATTTTTTTTTCCCGCTATTAGCAAAATTGTTCCATCCCAACTCGAGGCCATTTATTTTTTAATGATCATTCCTATTAATTTCATTTTTTGCTTTTATTAGCCAAGCTCTTTCATCTAAAGAAAATTCCATTTACTTTTTGTGGTAACGCAAATCTTTCCGAATTAAATGGTAAATTTTTTGAGGTGTTAGTTGAAATCACTTTGACACACTATTTTTTGTGGGTCTATGTCTCTCACAAAATTATTCCATACCAACCCCAAGCCATTTCGGATTTGTTCCATGATTTCCTTTCCTATTTTTTTTTCCATTAATGAACAAAGGAGTTCCCATGCCAACTCTATGCCATTCCTTTTGGCTTGGATGATTATCTTTTTTTGTTTGCTTCATTCCTAAAACTCTCCCATCCCAACTCATAGTTATTTTTTTTTTTTTTGTTCAAACATTCCATTCTCTATTTTGTTTTCGTTCATTAAGTGAGAAGACTATTTTATTTGAATTCATAGTTTAGCTTTATTCGTTCAATCTTTCCTTTCCCTACTTTATTTTTTTCTAATTTACTAAAGTTCTTCCACCTCAACTCAAAGCCATTAATCTTATTTTTGGGTTCCATCATTCCCTTTCCTTTTCTTTTTTTCGTTTTATAATTTTTAATTTTTTTGAACCTTTTTTTGTGTTCATGATTAAAATTATCCCAATGTACTTCAATGTTATTCTTTTTTTTGTTGGATCATTTATTTTATTTTGGGGGGGCTTCATTAACTTCTAAAACTGTAAAACATAGACATAGTGAAAAGATAAAGTATATGTATTTTTATACCAAACTATTGCATTCACTATTTTTATAAAAGTTTTATCATCAATTCATAGAACTCATAAACATGCAATGAGAAAGAACAATGACATAGCAGGTTAATATATTCACATGAGATTTTGAATGTACAATGCATCCGACTTCATATATATTAGGTGTTCGGCAATTGCAAAGTACATACACATGGTCCTCTATGAGGATGATTTACCTTCTATGCTTGAATTATATGCTAAGCTACAAAAAGTAAAAAAACTAAATACTATACACGATAACAACATTCTGGCATAGTCCAACAGTGGGGGGCCTTCTTCAATGCGTCGAGAACATCTGGCACTGACGCCCTTTCACTCACATCCTCTTTTACGAGGCTTTCCAATTTGATCCTGAGGTTCTGATACTGCTCTGGATTCTTCGTTGTAAAGTATTTGGAGTCCCACTCTTCCTTCCAAATTTGTGCTGCTATCCATCCGGCCGCATATGCATCAGCTGCCATGGAATACAAATGCATTTTTTGCATGGCCTCAATTGAATTTGCCGAACCTTGCTCTCCGTATATATAAAACAATTCAGGGGCTGCAAACCTTCGCATTCTCTTCTCCTTCACTAGGATGTCCTTGTTGGGAAAGCCATACCTTGACGGCTCCTTCTCTACAGCTCGGCTAGAAAGTCCCCAATCACATATCCCTATATACACCGTGTGCTCTTTATAATCATCAAAATGGAGCAAAATATTGGATGGAGTGATGTCGTTGTGCATGTACTGCGCATCATGGCATTTCCCCACAATGACAAGCAAAGAGAGTGCCAAGTTCACTCGGTTCCGTCGGTAAGTTGCAACCCATGTAAGCTCCTCTTTTGTCAACCCTGTACCTTGTTCATGCTTAATCTCATCGACATCCAATGTTTCGCTTACTTTCGAATTGTATTTGGATAAGAAAGAAATTAGAGAGCCTCCATTCCACTATAACGTGTAGCCTTCCATCGCTTTAGGGTGGAGGTACGCAATTCGAATGATGCCAGGATGTCTCACTGGACACCCGCCCGCCTCATTGATGATTCCTTGGCGCTTCTCCTTTTCATTCGTGGTTTTCAAGCTCTTCCCAGCAAAAAATATCCAACTAGGAATGCTCTGAAGTTTTGTAAGCATCACCTTCCTCACGGTCCCATATGAACCAATGGCACTCTGTTCCGGCATTGGGATGACTTTTACTGAACTTTCAAGCCACTTGAATGTTCCACCAACACAATGAGCTGTTATGGTGTCTTCAATTGTCGCTTTCCAAGGTGCTTGCTTTTTCTTACGTGATGAAGAAAATTGTTGAGCAAAGTTTTGAATGATTTTCAACTTTGCAACCACCTCTTTATTTTGTGTGTCCCAATCGCTACCATCTTCTTTCTTCCCCATGTGGTAACACCAATTTGACACTATATTGGTTGTGAAAGCAACCACCTGTTTATCCAGCCAGTCTTGGTGCAACCAATAATCGGAGAAATTGTTGAATTTCTCAGATGCTTCAAACTTTGACTCCAGCTCCGTTCGCAGGTCCCTTGTGAGTTTGTAGTACCCTTCTTCGTTGAGCGCCACATACTCCCTGGTCAACATAGTCGTACTGCGACGAGTGTAGAACACCACAACTATTACTCTCCCTTCAACTATAAATTCATGTGGAGGCATATGGGGATTGAGTGCTTTCTTGCGCTTCTTTTGGCTTGATGAAGAAGGGTTCGATGAACCTGAGGCCATCAAGTTGTCCGTGGATGGAATTACCATCTCACCGACATCATCTAAATCTACAAACATAGGACGTTTCTCCGCCGATGCACTCCCTTCCCCCGCCATAACGAAAAGAAATTGTTCAATGGGCCTCTGCAAGCACAAAAGCCCCAAAAATTTGAAAAAAACCGGGTCACATATGAGGGCCAAGCCCACCACCCACCAAACTCACTCACATAGGCCGTGGGGACGAACTAGTGTGTGAGGCGTAGGGCGCGGACTTGGCAAAGAAATGAGGGCGGGGACTCGCTTTATATAGTTCCCCCGCTCCTCAAGTACCCGCCCCGACACGTGCCGTCCACGCCCCGTCCTCCTCACGTTCTTGCCCTAGTCGCTGGAGTCCTCGCCCCCACGCAGGAGTCCCCGCCCCACTCTTTGGAGTCCCCGCCCCACTCTTTGGAGTCCCCGCCCCACTCTCTGGAGTCCCCGCCCCCTTTCACTGGAGTCCCCGCCCCCACTCACTGGAGTCCCCGCCCCCACTGTCTGGAGTCCCCGCCCCTACTGGATGGAGTCCCTGCCCCCACTCAATGGAGTCCCCGCCCTGACTTTGGAGTCCCCGCCCTACATGTTCCTAAATCCACGTGGCGTCCCCGTGGCCTACTTTTTTGGTTTCATAAAGTCAACTTTGTGTTGACTGTATTGGGCGGGTGAGACCTCTAATGGACGTCCCGGACGGACGGACGGGCGAACCAGACGTCCGTACAGTATGACAACCATGATGATGTCAGCTGGCTACTTGTCTGTTGGTGTGTATAATACCTCGATTTGTTGTTTCTTGACCATATCAACGTCACTATAGCCTATAAGAAGCTACCGCATTTTGTTTTTTCTCCATCCCGAGAATCCATCTTGCGTTTTTTCTCATCCTTCTCTCTGGTGATCCTCAGTTCCTCACCGCGCTGCACTACTCTTGATGCCATTGTTATTCCTCTATAGAATCTCTTAGAAACAAGCACGATATGTAGTGGTATTTGTCATGATCACTTGGTGTGAAAATACAATCTTTTTTTGAGTGCATAGTAGGATTGATTTATTGATGTCAACATTGGATGTAGAATTTTGTGCGACGTTGTTTGCGAGGCACTGATAGTAATATGGGTTGTCTTGCAAGACACCTAATATTTCTAAGATGCATCATGATGACAGTAGTGACCTAAAAGCGGTTGCGGAAGTTCTGAAGAGAGTATACGGGGTATGTGCATTATAACTTGGAGAGATTAGTAAAGATTTTCAGCAAGCATGCCATTTAGGAATATGCTTGAGCACAGTTTTTTAGCAAACATGCATCAACAAACATACAACGGTTTCAACAAACATGTTCCAAAACGTTGGACAACGTTTTGTAGCAACGTTGAGACCCTGTTGAACCCTAAATCCCTCGTTTTCTTGTAGTGTACTTGGGAATGGTGCGTTTGTTTAGGAGAGTGAGTTTGTATTTGAGTTATTTTGACATGATCTCACCTCTATTATTTCTTATTTGCAATCAAACCTCTCTAATTGTACACTTTGTAATTGCACATTCAGTATACAGTAAATCCTGAGAATCTTTGAAGAGATTGAGAGTTTTATCTAGAATAAATAGGAATTCCAAGTCTCATCCCTCCATCCAAAGTGGGTTGCAACTCTCATCTCTCTCATCCATCCATCCTACTAGGGTTCTGCGAGTAGAGGGTTCTGTGAGCGGAGAGTTCTGCGAGCGGAGCAGAGGGTTCTGAGTGAGAAGCAGGTTCTGCGAGCGGAGCGAAGTTCACAGGGAGCAGAAGCTTGCGGTGGAGGTGTTTCTCTGCGAGACTTTTTGGCTTCCTTAGGCTTCAAATGGAAATGTTTTCAGGATCATTAGAATGGTACGCATTTGTAAGCCTTTGTGCCTTTATGTTTGTTAGGGTTTCGGATTATTACATGAAATTGTTTATCAAGGAATAAACTAACTCTGCAAGGACGCCTAAACTCTAAAGTGGCTGATGAATGACTTCTAAGATTAGTGTAGAAATGAAGAATGCATCTATTGATTTAGAAATTAAATCATTTTTGGTGAAGTACTTTGGTGATAGGTTTAGTCCTAAGCAAGAACTCATGGAACTAATGTTTTGTGTGGAATTGCCTATGCCATTTACAATTAATGATAATGGTTTTCAAGTTTGTAGAGTTTGTGAGGTTTTGAACTATTCAAGCCAATTTGCAAACAACATAGAACAATAGTTTTCTTTATGCATTCTTTTGTGTTGGCGATAGAAAGAATTCTTGAAGAGTTGCATGAAGTAATAATTGTTCATTGAACCATTATCTTGACTTCTTAGGTAGGTGAATGAGAATCGCTTGGCACGGATTCTATTGACTATGAGAAAATGGAGAGGGAATTGCGTCGAGATGCTAGAGTGGTGGAGCGAGCAGTACAAGTACAACCTATAAAAGCAACATCAAAGGAACTGTAAGGGCCTCTCTAAAATTATGAGATTGTCTTTAGTCTTCCAATGATGTTTAAGATTAGGTGGTCGCAATATTTTTGTTTCCTAGTATTTCAGCAGTTTTTGTAAGAAGTTGCTGTAGCATTACAGAGGTAATTGAAGTTGCAAACTAGTTGTCATGTAGTTGCCAATTAGTTGCCATGTAGTTGCCAATTAGTTGCCATGTAGTTGCCAATTAGTTGCCATGTAGTTGCAAGCTAGTTGGCATGCAGTTGCTACTTGCCATGTAGTTGCAAAATAGACACAACGTAGCATAGTATTCAAGGTAATGTCAGAAATCTTCATGTATTACGTGGCTCCAAAAATAGATGATTGTTTTTATATCCTTTTCCTTTAAAGTTATAATGTTAATTGGTTTGCAGGGGAGCTTCAATTGCAAAGCGCAAAAGTATGCAAGAACAGCATACTCGAGTTCCAACATTGCCCACACAGAAGAGTGCCAGAGTTAGCAGTGAAGACCTAAAAGCTATCAGTGAAGATGCAAGTGCTGAAGATGATATGTCGGCTTCAGAGGACTCCCACAGCACTGAAGAAGGTGAGTTGAATTTTTTTTATGGAAATGAACTTCTTTTAAAGAAAACAAAGGTTCAATGATAAGAATTTTCTCTTTTGTACATTACTTTTAATACTACTAATGTTATTGTATTCTTTCAGGGAATGAAGACAATCAATTTGAAGAGGATGATAGTTGCATATATGGAGAAGCTTCTGGTAGCAGAAAGAGATCCTCGCCTTCTCATCATGGTGGATTCGCAAGACAACCAATGCACCAAAGCCCAGCTGGACAGTGGTAGTGGCAATGGGTACCACCACAGTCCATACTACCACCACCTACCGAACCTCCACAACGGACAATGGTTGACTTTCATGTTCCCTCTATTTCAGCTTTGTGGCAAGGGCGTGTACAATCACAAAAAGTGGTGTGTCAGTCAGAGAGTGGTAGACGTTCTACTAGGTGCAAGAGTTACAGAGAGTTAGAGAAGAAAGCAGAAGAAAGAAGCAATAATGGCAAAAGACCAAATGAATTATATGTGAAGTCAAATGGTCAAATTGATGCCTCTTCTTCTGGGAAGACTACTTGGGACCAAACTATGAGGGCCTTTGCCCCTTTGATACTTGATATGACTGTTATTCACTGGGATAAACACAGGCCACAAACTTTGAAAAAGCTCAGAGATATTATGGATCTTGAATTTGAATATGTGGGGAATTCCCTTAGCAGCAAAGGTTTTTGGAATGTAGTGCAAATTAGTAGTATGTGAATTAGTTCTTAGTTGCAAACTAGTTGTACGTGAGTCAGCTCTCAATTGCAAACTAGTTGTATATGAGTCAACTCTTAGTTGCAAATTAGTTGTATGTGAGTCAGTCTTTAGTTCCAAACTAATTGTATGTGAGTCAGTCTTCAGTTGCAAACTAGTTGTATGCCAGTTGGCCTTGAGTTGGCTTTGAGTTGCAAATTAGATGTATGTGAGTCAATACTCAGTTGTAAATTAATTGTATGGGAGTTGGCTTCGAGTTGCAACGTAGTTGCTCTTGAGTTGGCTCTGAGTTGCAAACTAGTTGCCTATGAGTAGGCCTTCTTTTGCAAAAGAGTTGCTTTTAAGTTGGCTTTGAGTTGCAAACTAGATGTATGCGAGTTGGTTTAAAGTTGTAAACTATTTCCAGGTGAGTTGGCTTAAAGTGGCAAACTAATTGCATCTGAGTTGGCTTTGAGTTGGAAATTAGTAGTATATAAGTTGGCTTTGAGTTGCAAACTAGTTTCATGTAAGTTGGCTATGAGTTGTAAACTAGTTTCATGTAAGTTGGCTTTGAGTTGAAGACTAGTTGCATCTGAGTTGGCTCTGAGTTGGAAATTGGTAGCATGTAAGTTAGCAATGTGTTGCAAACGAGTTGCTCGAGGCCAGGTTTTTTTAGCAAATGAGTTGCACGGAAGTTGGCATTGAGTTTCAAACTAGTTGTATATGAGTTGGCTTTGAGTTCCAAATGAGTTGTATGTGAGTTGGTTTTGAATTGCAAATTAATTGTATGTGAGTTGGTTTTGAATTGCAAATGAGTTCTACCTGAGTGAATTTTGAGTTGCAATTTAATTGCATATGAGTTGACTATCAATTGCATAGGAGCTATACATAAGTTGCTTAGAAGTAGCAAAGGAGTAGCACATGAGTTGGAAACTTGTCACATAAAAGTCGCACAGTTGATGAGTAGCTTGACACATCAGAAACTAGTCGCAAATCCAAATGTAGTTGCATAGTAGTGGCAAAGAAGTCATAAATCAACACAGTCAAGTTGCAAAGAAGTTGTGAACCAGTTGCATATGATAAGTCATATATGAGTGTATGTTAGTTGCAAAGAAGTCGACTACAAGTGCCTGAAGTATTGAATTCAGGACCTGACCTTACGTGGTAGTAAATACTACGTCAAAACAATTTGTCGATGAAGTTTTTTGAATACTGTCCGATGACATGAAAAAACTGTGACTACACTGCAACTCATGCAACTTGTCCACTGCAACTGCGGGCTCCAGATTATCACCTAGTTGCAAACGATGTATGCAACTACAAAATGAATTGCACAGTGTAGTTGCAGAACCCCTTGTTTTCTTGTAGTGGAATTTGTCCACAGAGTGTGTTCCTATGTTGATGCCAAATGGTGTGCCTAAGAGCTTACTAACATCGGGGCCATCAACCCACGTGATGCTAAACTAACCCGTCCATTGAGGCCAAGCACATACGGCCCCAGCATGCCAGTAACCACATGATTTGTCCCAATTTAGGACCAAACCAGAGGCCAAGCAGAAACGGTTCATTAGTGCCAATGTTGTTACTAGTGTACCTTCTTCACCCTGTAGTGTGAAAGAGGTGTCGTCAGCATATTGGGCAAGGACTTGCTGTCGATCTCCCCTAGGGAGACTTATACCTTTGATCGTGCCGACGACGACCTCGGCCTTGACCATGGTGTTTAGTGCCTTAGCCACAATCAGAAAAAGGTAAGGTACTAGTGGGCAGCCTTGTCTAACTCCTCACTCAATTGCCAATTGTTGGGATTGAGATCCATTGACCTTGACTGTTGCTGTAGCATCTTTAAAAAGTAGCTTAGTCATAGCCATGAACTCGAGGGGCATACCAAGTCTTTCCATGGCACGGAAAAGAAATGACCATTCAACCATATCATACGCCTTAGAAAAATCAAGTTTCAAGAATATGAGGGGTTGTTTGGAGTGTTCTGCCCATGCAATCATTTCATGAGTTAATAGTATGTTTTCTAGAATAAAACGCTTAGGCAAAAATGTTGATTGGTCAAAATCAATAACTTGCATCAAAATGGGTTGAAGTCAAAGTTGTAACGCCTTGGCAAATAGCTTGTACACAACATTGAGTAACGTGATAGGCCTCTAGTTTGTTAATTTGCTCCACGAGTCTCCTTTGTGTAGCAGAGTGATCAAACCCTTAGTCACTCCTGAAGGTAGTTGCTGCAAGTCAATAGATTTGGTGATCATTTGCCAGTAGTCATCCTTAATTGTGTCCCAATATTGTTTGAAGAATTCTGAGATGACCCCATCAGGGCCTGGAGCTTTGCCTCTATCCAAATCCAAGACTATTGCATCAAGGTCTTCAAGTGTGATTGATGTACTCAAGGAGTGCTTCATGTGTGTTGTAAGTCTGTTACTCAAGCATGACAAGGCTTTCTCAGCCGCTATCGAGCGGGGGTGGGGCTGTATATAGTTTCTGATAATACCTTGAGCAAATTGATTCAAGGTTAGGTTGGTTAGTAAAAGTATTCCCTTGCTCATCTTTGAGCTCCGTGATGTTCAATGCCCCTGTGTGACTGTGTGAGCCCTGGCGGCTTGGAAGAATTCTTTAGTGCAGCCATCTCCAATCTTCATCCATTTAACACGGCTACAAATCTTTTGTCCCTCTGCCAGGTGTTGTTCAAATGTGGAGAGTTGGTCTCCAAGAGCGCCAATTTGCTCTTGGATGTCTTGGTTTTGTGGGTCATTTTGAAGGCTTTGGTGTAGATCAGCTAGTTGACCACGCAATTCCGACTCCGTTTTCCTTCTCTCCTTCGCCCTTTGAATGCAAAAGCCTTTATAAAATTTGACCACTTTTCTTCGTTTGCCCATAAATTCCAGCCTCGGAAACTAGTGCCAGATACGGACTATGGTGATTCTGACCTCAAGGTCTGATAGATAATAACTAGACATTTTATATGAGGATTTACTTGGGCTAGACTCTAATAATTGAACCGTATGAACTACATGAAGGTGATCAGAGAAGCTACAATCTCCTTGAATAAAGTATTCAACTATAGGGTTGGGCCTTGCTCCAGCTTGCTGGAATGCATAACATCGGTCTAGTTGTGCTAAAGATCTCAGGCCACTACGACGTCGGTTGTCCCAAGAGAATTTCAACCTCCATTGTGTTGGAAAATTATCAGCTACCTTAAAAGCATCTTTAAGTAATGAGTGTTGTAGCACAAAGAAGCACAAATCCTACCTTTAGGTGTTCTAAATGACAAAACACCCAAGATGACCCGTGTATTGTTCCCAAAGGACTTTAACTGCAGATTCCTCAAAATTACCGGAATGGAATCCGGAAAACCAAACCAAAGCAAAAAAAAATCCGGAACTATTAGTAACCAAAAGTAGAAGTTTAGCCTCGTATACGGAGGGGTCCACTCTTATGTTAAAGAAGGACGCGTAAATTCTACCCTCCATATGATTAGAGTGACTGAAGATTTCACTAAAAAGGAAAATAACAAAAGGACAGAAAAGGATGGGATGCAAGTTCTTCCTCACAACTAACCCGGAAACTAATCCACGCTAGCAGGTCACTCAAGAAAACCCTACAATTCCCACATTACTACAATGACAGACTCATCCGGATGCAATCCAAACAGTGGGATGTGGCACCTTACTAACTAGGAGATTCCTCCTACCTTCCAATTCCTCTCTTCCGGTTGCAAAAAGACCTCTCAGACGTCAGCTAGCATTTGCCCTTCCTCTCAAGGACTCACCTAACCTAAGAATGGCTATCTCGCTCAGAAGACTCTCCAAGAAACATCAGCAGATGGAATTCCCTCCGAGTACACAAGGGTTTACAGAACCAATCCTCAATACTCTCGGACACGGATCCGGAAGGAATTCAGGGACTAATTCTCCTCTTCTTTAAGCTTTCACTACCAAACTACTTGAACTAGCAACGGTCAAAACACTGCCTAACTCCTCAACACTGCCTAACTCCTGAACACAAGACCAAGACTTTTCAGACCAAGACTTTTCAGACCAATACTTTTCAGACCAATACTCATGAAGGTAAAACCCAAGCTCTCTTTGCAGAAATTGAATAGGAAAACAAGAATATAAAAACGCTCGGAGTTGAAACTAATTTCCAACCCTTAAATACTAATCCCAAGGAATCCTAAGAAGCCCAAGGATCAAAAAGAAGAAGACCAGGATCATTCCTTATCCTTCCAAACTAACTGTCTAACTACAAGACAATCCGCAAAAGGTGGATCTTTAGATCCTAAAATCATAGAAACTCACGTCTAGGTGCATGCATCTCAAAAAGTAGCTGTCAACTAACTTTCTAACACTCAAAAGCTTTAACTTTCCTTCACTTAACTGAACTAAGCTTATCTTTTACTTTCCTATAATTAAGTTAACTGGACTCTACTTTACTTTATTGTACTTTCCGCCTACTATTCCTAGGCTTATCCTAAGAACTCATACTTCTACTTCTACTTTCTACCTTTCTTTGGAGAAGGTCCCTCGGTTTTGGAGACATCCTTTCTTAGTGACTATTTTCTACTAGTTAAAGACTTAGTTGTCTTACCCTTAACTGAAGTCTTCCCCTTAAAGCTGGACGAAGAAATCAAGGCCAAGTCAGATTCCTCTTCCTCTTCCAAGTCGAGTTGGAACTTGGATTCGGATCCGAATTCGGATTCGCTCTCCTCCTTTGCTAACTGACTGGGCAACTTCTCTTCTCCCGAATGGTAACTCCCCAAAAGATACCTCCCGTTATATTTTGAAACCCGGCCCCGGTATTTGGAACGATCCCGGATTTCAATCCGGTTTCGGTTCTCAATAAAAACAAGAAACTTTAACTACTGGTCTTAACCTAATTATCTATCTACCATTACTCTATTAGTATGGAACGTTAATTGTGGTAAGGTGTTTAGATTACCCTTCGATAAGCCAAAAAATTGTACCCCTATTAACTCCTTCCTCTACTTTCCTCACTAATCAAGGCTTATCTTACTTTCCAGGCTCCCACAATGAGAAAACCCGACTTTTTCCCACTAAGAAAATCCTTCCATTGAGATTGGATTTGTCTTCTTGCCTCTCCACAAAATTCCAATCTTCACACATCAACCAGCGGCAATCTTGGGGAAGAGAGTCGGTCAATTCTTCCCATAAGGCACACCTAGCTCTACCACTATTGGATGCATAGACATTTAAAATGGAGAGGTCACCCCCCGGTAAACCTTTTAGCTGAATCCATTGTGCTCGACCACAAGGGGAGTGCCCCCTGTCTACCAATAGATGGGAGATGCGAGGAGAAATCCACATACAGATGCCCCCTGTACTTGCTCCTACATCCCCTTCTCCATGTCCAAAGCCCAATGTTGCTTCATGCCCTACAAAGACCGCTTGGGGCCAACTTCTCCTACCTAATGTTTCCACTTTGGCACCCCGCAAGCGGTGCTCTTGGAGACAGAGGATGTCTAAGTCCTTGAACATTGGTTGATAGTAATTTCTCACAACGTCTACCTTCACAAGGTCATTAAGGCCCTGAACATTTTGCATTAGAAGTTTTACCTTCATAATGGGGATGACGTGGTGGATGGCTCATAACTGAGCGCTACTTGACGTAGTCCGTTGCCCTCCAAATTCCTCCGTGGAGTGTCCCTCTTTTGGTGTAGAGTGGTCGCACGTTGTCTTCTTGCCGATTCTGATACTTCTAGCCTATGAGTCCTCTGGTTGGGAGTCAACCGTGATTGGGGTGTGTATCCATTTCCCTCTTTATGGTTCAACATAAACTCAAGAAAATCAATTCTCAAGTCAAGAGGTAGCCCTGCCAAAAAGGTTGGAGTACGGGGAGTAGTCATATCGTCTTGCATTTGTTTGGGCGGGGCTGTGGTGACTCGTAGGATAGGAAGGCAAGCTTGAGATGTTTCCCCGCCGCTTCGGTGTGTAACTCCGATCCTGAAGCGGCTGCTACGTGATTGAGGTCCAAAGGTATGAGAGAATTTTTTAATGTGTGTCCAGATTGTGGCTCCACAACTTGCACCGAGACCCCTAGAGCCTCCTGTTGGATTAGTCTCCTTGCTCCGCACTCAACACCTTGGGGCTCACTTTCTGATGGCATCATCAATGTGTCCCCGTAGCCTCCCACTGATGCCTCGGCAGTGGAAGTGATGCACACTTGAATCTCTATGCCATGAAGGGCCGCAGCTAATCCCTCCCCTATAGTGGGCACTAATCCATGCCCCTGTAGGCTTGGCATTCCACCAAATACCAATCTGCGTCTACCATCTTCTCCACTCTCGATCAACTCCCCATTGAGCACTTGCCTGCTCCTACCGTTGGAGCCCTTGAGGCCGTCCTCACCAACTTCAACCAACTCCCTATTGGATGCAGACTTGCTCCGCTCAATGACCATAGTCTGGCCCAACTACCCAAGTGTCCCTCATGCACTTGGGTCCCCTCTTGCGACTCGCGGCCTGCAAGTGCCTTAGTCCTTCCGTCACCATTGTTTTGTCCTTCTTTGTTAGCCGCCACTCCTAGTCCAAGCTGGTCTGCATCCTTTTTCCATGTGATTGCCCGTTGTTTAGACATCGTTGGGCCTCGGTTAGCTCCACCATCCTTCTCTCTTTGACGTTGTTGTCCTCGTGCGGGACCTCGGTGAATGTCCGCTGTTGGGGGTTGCCGGTGGGTACTCCTCTCCTCCGACATTGCTTTCCCATTCTTCTTATGTTGCCCACTAGGTGCTTGTCTTTTCCTACTGACCACCTCCCAACTCCCTTGCTCATCTCTTGTCTCAAATTCCTCGTTGCCACTTGAGTGAAGAGTAGTGGTTGCGAGAGATCCCCCCGCCTTGGTAGAGTCGGTGCTAAGCAAGATTGTAGGATTTTGGTCATTAAGTGTAGGAGGTAGGGGGAGTGTGTCACCTCCTCCCTCTAGCACAGTCCTCCTTATGAAATCCTTGTTGAGAGCATTGTTCCTCCCGTCCCTCGTCACGTTTCCATTTGCTCCAAAGACACTGCTGCCTTCTCTTTTCTTTGCCCCCATGCAGTCCTTGATCAAGTGCTCAGTAGAATGGCATAACCAACACCAAATAGGAAGGTGGCAATAATCCACCACGATCATTGTTTTTTCTTTTGTACCCTCATTTGTGACTGAAAGTTAGATCTCCCACCCTTTGTCCGCTGGAATTGCAATGCAATTAAAACCGTTGATCTGCAAAAGCATGATTCTTCTTGTCACTACCAAACACCTCCCCAAGGTTGCTTGCAATTTCCTTTGCCACATCAATGAACTCATCCGGGATTCCTCTCAAAGTTACCCATGTTGGAACCTTCAAACATGAGGGTTGATTAGCATTGAATCCCGTACCCCATGGTTGTAGGATGCATGTACCCCACTGCAAATGGTGCGGAGTGAGTGTGAGCACCTTCTGTATTGCTTCAGCCTTCTTGGTCACAATTTGAAAAAACCCTTTGCCAAGATCACGCCCTAATCCTATCCATTCCCCCACTTGGGCCTATAGAAATGCAATCCATTGAGCAAGATTTGTCGAGTTTTGGTGACCACCAACGAAGTAGGCTATGACAGCATGACCCTTGAGTCGTTTTGTGGTTTTCCGGACGACCTCCTGATTAACCTTGACTTCTTTCAGTGTGGTGCAAAGAAGGAAGCCTGCGGCACTCCTAGCAAAGCCATCTGGAAGGGTTTCACTGCGCTTGACAATGGTGGGGTGTATCTCCGCGTGCCGCCCCATATTGGACACAACAGTGACTAACTCTGGCTCCATAGTGTTGTCCCGATTGCTTGTCCACTCTTTGCCCGTTTCTAGACGCTATAGAGTAATCGGCGCATGCTCGAGCTTCTCCCGAAGAGATTCAGCATACGTTAACCTCGCCATGCCACCAACGACGCTAGAATGCGAGCAGTGAGCGGTGAGCGATGAGCAGTGAGCAATGAGCAGTGAGCAGTGAGGTCAAAATTGACCTAAAATATTATAATTTTGGAGAAGATTTAAATTTTTATTTATTTTTTAATAAATTTTTTTTTTTTTTTTTTTAAAAAAAGTAATTTTTGTAACCCATTACCGTGGTTTAGAAATGTTTTTAATTGTTTTTTCAAGCGGTAATGGGCGATAAAATTCCCTCACATGAAAGAGAATGTTGGATTTAGAGAACGGCTCTTTTCCAATTTCAGAATGGAATTGACTACTTCATACCGCTGATTGGATGAATATTTTTGGATTGAGTTTTTTTGTGGATGTACAGACTTTTTAGATGTATGATGTTTTGGGTATGGAGAAAGAATTTCATCCATTATTGCAAAAACAACTCAATGAACCACATGAACTTCAGTGGGTACAAAAAGTGAGCCTTGGGTGAAAATAACCCATTAGACATTACACTGAAAAATATATATTTTCTTGCATAAGATGGATCAGTGAACTACAAGATTTAAAAGAATGGATAAAACATTTATCTTTACCAAAGAGCGGTTTAGGCCCATTATATGGGGGAATATATATACTTTTTTTGTATTTTTTTCTTTCCCACAAATGGAAAAAATAGGATTCTATGTCCAAAGATACATTATTTATGCCCTAATAAAATTTTACCAAAAAAAGAACAAAAACACTTAACTTCACAAGTTCATTGTGAAGGCCAAAAGGCCTCCTCGGTGCCGAGGAGGCCTTTTGGCCCTCCAAATTCTTGAGAGATTTTAGACATAAACAATAAAAAGTGGCAATAACTTGCCAGGACAATTATGACCAAGAAAGAAAAAACTTAGAGATTACTATGGCGGAGTAGGGTTTGTACTTCATCAAAGCTAAGACTTGGTGCATGTATATACTTGTCGTCCTCAGAGTTTACCTTGCACAAGAATCGGTAGACATAATACAAGTGTTTGCAATTCACCCACGCTTTTCGTTTGCCCAATGCTCCACTGCTCATTGTAACAAAATCTTCGCACGTGCAAGACGGAAAGTTACATAAAGCAACAATATATGTCTTCTGTTTGGAATAGATACCTGAATCCATGGTAATGATTCTTCCATAACCGGGATATGGAATTGGCGTCACGTTCTTCACAGTAGCCTTGACATTTCGGGCTGTTTCCCACTTGTTGCGATGATCTACAATAGGGGCGCCTTCAGAGCGCTTGATGGTCCTGCCATATCGCTTGGTAGGATGTGAAGCACCATCTGACGGCCTGGGATTCACAATGTCAGCAATAGCTAATGTGGATGAGTTATGGAAGAGGCACCGGGGAGACATGTTGAAGTCCTTCGTTTGAAGTTGGAAGCCTCCCTCTTCCAGAACGAGGATCTCACCCTTTGTCAAATGGATGCCACGAGCAACAGGCCAAATCGTTGGAAGAACGGGCCAGTCATACACCCACCTGAGTTTGGATCCGTGAACACATCGGAAGATATCATCGGGGCAAAACCAGAAGTCAAAAATGACAATTGCCCTACTTCCA
Source organism: Antitrichia curtipendula (assembly GCA_951230915.1). Classification (NCBI taxonomy): domain Eukaryota; kingdom Viridiplantae; phylum Streptophyta; class Bryopsida; order Hypnales; family Leucodontaceae; genus Antitrichia; species Antitrichia curtipendula. The sequence goes on from OX579636.1 coordinate 30,713,449, forward strand.
TACTCGGTCATGCAACCGTTATAAGTTGGAGCAGGGGTACCATTCTTCTTATCCTTGCAGACAAGTGCACCACATTTTTTCTTCTACCCTACTTGAACGCTGTGACATTTCTTCCCCACCTTCTTGCAACGTGCAATGTGCCATTGCAATGGATTGCACTCTGTCTCAAGAATAGAAGTAGCATGGGGAAGATAGGATGGTATAGATTCAGTGGGAGTGGCGATGACATTCGAAGTCCCAGCGTCAGTTCGGGCTCACGTTGAACGGGTTTGAACACGGGGGTGGGAGAAATTAACTTTGTCATGGCGGTGGGAGTCCTCTTCTGATCTGGGTGGCAAATCTAACTTTCTTTTGCTTGATCCAAAGACCTCTTCCCCTTCCAAGTGCAGAACCCTAGTGGTGAATCTATCTGCCCCAAGAAGCATGCTAATTGCGGCAGCAATCTTTATTGGGTCGTTCGACCTTCTAGCAGCCCGAAGACGAAGCTCATCAAGGTGGGGCCCAGTGCCAGATGCGTGACCTTGAAGGAACGCCCAATAATTGGTGGATTGCATCATGGCACGCATCATGTCGTCCGTCGTAGCTACATAGAGGCAAGTCCCCCGGTTGCCCAACATTTGCAACCACTTGTTGTGCACTGTCTCCGCGAGATTGCAGGATGGCATTTCCGCCAATTGCTCATTGTCCAACTTCTGTATTACACGGCACACATTCAAGACTTTAGTACAGTAGTGCTTGAAATGAAAGAAGATGATCCGCTTAGGGTTAGGCTTAACAAATACAGCTACAACGGGGAATCCGGAGTTAGAAATTAGGGTTAAAGGGTTATACCATGTCCATAAAGCCTCCCCACTGGCGATAACGGAAGTGCCAGAAACCCAACCAGTCGTCCAATTCACGCACTGCATCTTCAGAGACCGCACGCGATGAGAGCCACCAACCTTTGATGCCAAGGTAAAGTTCTCCGCTTCTTCAAATGTCTTGGCGTCTTTGTATTGTCGACAAAGGCGGACATGTTGTTCTCGAAACTCCAGTTTGATGAGTTTATTGGTGTGTCTGTTCAGGGATGTCACCCAGTGAAGTAGACAAGATCTTTCTCTGTCCACCATCTTCACGGTTGGGTCGCCATTCCCGTAGATGACACGGACAGCGTTCCAATTTGCTTGGGCGCTGTCTGCCATGAAGCCTTTGAAGTTAGGGTTCGAGATTCCGTGGCGTTCCATCAACTTGTTCAACGACAGCCACATCAACTTCTGGGATTCGACATCCTCGCTCTGCATGTCACAGACGGCGATGCTCATCACACGGCAGTACTCAGCGTCATAGACGTGGGCGGCCATTGTAGTCCAGCACCTTACTCGTTTGACATGGTCAAATATGATCCAAGAGTTTTGGAGATCTCCACCAGGTTGCATACGTTTTACGAGGTCGACACCGCTGCCCGGGCCTTCTTCCGACATTTTGAACAGGTACACTTTTTCTTGACCTTGCCCTGGAAAGACACTATCTTGGATATATGCGTAGGGACTCTTCAACTTCAGTTTGATGATATTGTCAAGTGGTCCCCCATTAGCAGTCGGTCGGAAAGAAGAGATAGCATTTCTGATGTTTGGAGAACTAAGGATCCGAAACTTCTCCATAACCCTGACCAGGGAATCTCCACGGAGCGGTTCGGGCGTGCCTTCCCGGTCAAGTGCAAAGATCTCATTTGACAAGAACTCCTTACTAGCAGCTAGAGCAATGGCGGAGTTCTTCGCAATAGGGGTTTTGGAGACTTCGTTACTTACAAGCTCAATGACTTTCTCAACGGATTCGCGACAAGTACCCTTAGCAATAGGATGTTGGTGAGTACCAACATGGATGCAAGCCCTACCAATACCAGTTTTGTTGACAACGTAATACATTTTCGACGGACAAGATTCAAGGCAAGATGGAGGAGACTTACAGATCCGGCAAACAAGGGTCGAGTTCAGCGGAGGGATATCTCCAAGAGGAAAGGTGTGCGGCGAAAGGCCCTCCCATTCTGTTTCGTTATGTGAGCCGTTGCGTCGTAACCTTGGGCAAGCGGTGTTATTACACTGTAGGTGACCAACACAGCTAGAAGATCAAAACTTGAGACCGAAATCATTCACAATGTTAGTGGTGTAAGTTTTGGTCCATGCATGTCCATCGAACCGTTTATCCATGCCTTCCATTTGGCGAGCTATAGATGGAGAAGTAGAAAAAAGAAGAGGAGGGAGTTCGAAAAGCACATCTCCATTAAATTCTGGTGGTAAGTACTTGACCTTTTCGCAACGTAGAGTATCTAGATTTAAGAACTTCAGGTCATTCTTCCCATGTGGTCTAGTTTGCAACTGCCTAAGGACTTCAAGAATGGAAGAGGTTTCCTTAGAACGAGGTAAAGGTGGTCGGGAATTTAGCGAGGGTAAGCTCGAGAGGGATTGCGATCCGCTCTCTTCAGGTTCTACGACGGTTTCAGTGATTGGAGAGAGAAAAGAATAGTCCGGGACTCGATATCCAAGAACAACATCGTCAACAGATGACTCACTCAAAAGAATGGTGTCATTCTCGGAGCCCTCAAGCTTGACAGAAGCTGGGAAAGATGTGTGGATTGTGGACTTCCTAGACTCTGGGGTAAAAATCGAGGGACTATCCATTGGATAGCCCAGAACTCTGAATTTCCCAGCCAAAAGTCTCCAGGTTAGCTCTATATCCTTCACTCTTCTCTTCTGCAATACAGTTGAAACTACTTCTACACCTTGGGCATCATAAACTTCCTGCTCTAACCACATGGATGTTCTAAGTAATCTAAAGCGTTGGGAGAGCATTGCCTCGGAGATCCATACGGCACCATCATCATCCACAGGAAGTGACAGTGGAACAGAGCGGTCCATACCGTGAATGGAGGCCATGGCCATAATGATCGAGTACAGGGTATTGGATTGGGAAGATGATGCTCTGTATTGGAAGGCTTAGATTTGTAGAGAATGTAGCATACACGAAGGTAGTGAAATTGTGTAGAAGTTCAAATCCTTTAGAGCGGTTAAAAAGAAATAAATGACGGTACTGAGGAAGGAGTTACATGGCAGTTTAAGGTGATTCAGTATCTTGGTGAACTTTGATTTTAATAGAAGCGCAATAATGACATTTAAAACAACGATGCCTTGTTGGCGGTTGTCAGATGCGTATTTAGAATGGCGTTACAAAAATCTAGTATAGATTTGGTAGCAATTCAAATTCTTTGCAAGTGAGATTGTAGGAACATTCAAAATGTAGTTCAGGATTGCATCCGTTGAGACTTTCTAAAAGGTTTCCGGTGGCGCACAAGTTAAATTAGTGAGTCTAAGCCAGTCAGTAATAAGTTAGATACATGGCAGTATAGAAAGTAAAATAGAAAGACCAGCAATAAGCAGATGATGCAAGTAGTTATGTGGGTCAATGGGAGTGGCCATATAGATAGAGAGTAATGCGAGAAGAGCTAAATAGAAAGATACGGAGGGGAGGTCTCAGGTTTTCCACAAGGAAACAACTTCAGAGGTCTAGAATGGCTAGACGTTATCAAACCAGGTTTGGAGATGGGAGGGGAACATCTTTGGCTTCTACATTCGAGCGGTTGGGTAGTGGAGCTGAAGTGGAGGAGGGAAAGATTGAAAGTGCTGGGCTGAATGACAATTCAGAGAACGATTTGTTAGAATCACAATTCGACTCCTTAGTTCACTCTGAAGATGAAAGAGGGCAATCCAGTGGTGCGCAAGAAGCTGAGTTCGAATCATTGACTCAATTACCCGGTTTTCTAAGAAGTGCGTCGGACCAAATTCTTCATGTGAGTTGTAAAATCCATGTTTTTCTATTATGTTTTGGTTATTCAAGTTATTGGTGAAAGGTATTGTTCGGAAAATCTTTGGTATTATTTTGATAGATTTGCCTTTCTCAATAGATATAATGGATACTGTGCTACTATAGAGGCTGTATAGAGATTGGGTAGTGTTAGTGATATAAGCAATGAACGATAACCCTGGATTTATGTGGTAATTATAATAGATTGTGACCTTCAAAACCGTAGCCATTGTCAAGGAACTTGGACTGCCTTGAGCAAAACTGAGAAGGACATCATATTGAAAATGTAATCGTAGGATATTATTCTTAAACTACTCTAAGACGATGTAGTGAAAATGCCTTGATTTTTGACCCAATGGTGGGTATGATAATTCAGAGAATAACATACATAATTGTTACTCGTAGAGACAGTTGGAATTAAGGGCTCCACCCCTGAAGAACCGTTGTTAAGTCGGAGGACAAATGCGTTTCGGGGCAGGCACCATCGGGTTAGATTTTTTCATGTCATATTCCAAAATATTTTTGGAATATAGAATAAATAATAAGCTTTGTAGTCATATAATTGCTTCCAGAATCGGTACTATGCGGCAAAAGTTACGACCAAATAAGATCAAAACAATGGACGGAGGGATTGGACCTCTCACTAATAGTTTGTTATTTCCATTGATTATATTTTTGACTATCTGGAAAGCCTTCATACATCTCATTTGGTTTGATAGTAGAAAGAACGGATATTCTTGGTTATTGAGTAGGTGGAGCATCGTAGTGAAAAAAATAATATTCAGGATTCATTGAAGAACGCATCCTTTCGAATTTATCATAATTCCTGGATGGTTTAAGGTACATTCTATCACATTCCACTGGAACAAGTGCACATTAATTTGATAAAGAATTTATTAGTTTTGTAAATTTGTCTTTTCTCTCCTACCTCTTTCTACTTATGAATTTGGAGCAAGACTGATATGTAAAATCATTGTTCACTAGACTCTTACCTAAATACTCTACATTCATGATATCAAGCTCGTAACTGTGTTTTGCAAAATTTTCAAGCTGAAAACATATAATTTCTAAAACCAAATCCAGCAGTGCGCTACAATATATCATGCAATTTGTGGAGTCAAGAGTTCTGGTTTTATTTCCACAGCTGAAACTCAAGCCAGGAATAGATCCAGAATGCAAGTGAACCCATTTCATAGACCTTGCCAAAGACTTAGCCAACACACTACTTTCAATATTGTTTTAAATTCCTCAGAAAGTAGAAGATCACTTCTTATCCAATTTTTTATTAAACAGGTAAATTATTAAATATGTCTTTCAGCCCAGTAGTATAATTTCCGAGATTAATAATTATATGACGCAAATGTGCTAAGGTAATTATTAAGCATTCTGAATTTCTGGACATTGTTGCATTAAACGATTATTTTGGACGTCCGTCACATTTGATTTTGTCTTGAAATGTTTTACGAACACGAATAAAATATTGCAAAATAGACTAGTTATTTAAATTCAAAACTGATTGTGAACTTTGTGGGCCACAATTCTGAATCCAAGGCATTTGAAAATACTGGGCAACAAACGAAAGATAATTTCCTTTTTGCAGAAGCTTATATTATTCAATCCATATGTTCAAATGTCCAAAAAACTTTACCATTTCATGTACTCGAATTAATATTTCTGATTTCGATGAAGACCGACATTATAGTTTATGTGCACCGGGAAAGGAGCTTTGTGTACGAAAGAAACCAGTCGGACGTAGCCCTTCTCCTTGTTGTTTACGTTCTTGTGGTCGTTCCCGTTCTTCCGGGTTAGTGTTCCTCGAGCTGCCCAATTTGTGATATTTAGCAGTTCAATATGTCCAACCCTGTCTCAGCTGCAATTGGAATCTGAATTTGGTGCATAAAAACCGAAACATGTTTTGACAGAGAAGATGGGGAATATGCGATTTTAGATTCTCGCGTGACAGGTTAATAGTCGCATAGTCCCAAACAGCATGCGCAAAGAAACATAGTCGGCGAAGTTTAGAACGGCGTTTTAAACAGATTACGCTGTGACCAACTCCCACGGGTTAGTGACAAGTATCGACACAATCGTGCACAAATCTTGTCGGAGAGGACATCTCTGGTGGAAAACGGTACGCGAGAGAATTAAGGTACGCGTCAAAAATAGGGTAAGCGTGAGAGTTGTTAGCATCTGGTTCATTTGTGCTTAGGGTTCGTAAGCGATTCTTTTCGGGGAGGAGGTCTGGGCAGAATCTCAACGCGCGGAAGTCAATAGAAATCCAAGAGCAGAATTTGGCCAGCCTCGGCGACTAGGACCGGTCGTGGTCATGCCTTGAGTTTAGTCTTCAGCAGATTACCCAGTGACCATTTTCTCGGGTTTGTGATAAGATTTGCGGTGACCTGCTTCGACCAGCGTCGACCAGCTTCGATTTGCGGTGACCACCTCCCGAGTACGTGAGGGTCGCAAGGTTAACATGAGCTGAGTTTGGACGTCCAAGGCACCAAGGAACTCTGGCGTTGGTGTTTAGGGTTCGTCACCAATTATATTCGGGGTGGGGTTCTTCGCTGGATTTCCGTTCACGAGCGTATATAGAAATCCATGAGCAGAGAATGCTAGAGTAGGCAGCTCCTTGGCACCGAGAAACTCTCGTGATCACACCGTGAACCTCGTTTTGAGCAAATCACTGGGGACCAGATTTCTGGGGTTGTGATAATTGTTGCGATGACCAGCTCCTCGTTACGTGAGGGTAGTCAGGTTAACAAGAGAAAAGCTTAGACTTCCTCGGCACCGAGAAACTCCCGCTGTCACGCCCAGAGTGTTAAGCTGGTAAACAGAGATCACTGAGAGTCCATAGAAATTTGGCGTGGTTTGGAGTGATTTGGAGCTCCTCGGCGTAATTTGGACCGTTGTGATTTGGGGCTCCTCGGCGACGAGGAACGCCTTCCCTCCCGCCTTGAGATTTGTCTTGAGCTGATTTTAGTTGACCAGATTCTCGGGTTTAGGGTTAGTTTTACACTGAGCAGCTTAGACCAGCTTCCCTATGCGGTGACCAGCTCCTCAGTACGTGAGGGTCGTCATTTAACATGGGTAACAAAGGCTGATCTTGGACCTTCTCGGCACCGAGGAACTCCCGCTGTCACGCCCCTCAATGTGCTTTGAGCAGGTCACCCAGGATAGCGCGAGAGATCACAGAAATTTTGAGCTGGATATGTGGCTCCTCGATGACGAGGAACGCCTGCCCGCACGCCTTGAATTTTGATTTGACCAGATTACCTGTAGAGATTTGCTTGTTTGTGATTAGTGCTGGCTCCTGGTTACTTGAGGGTCGTCAGGCTACAATGATCTGATCTTGGACTTCCTCGGCATCGAGGAACACTCGTCGTGACGTCCTTTGACATGTTCTGAGCAGGTCACCCGGATAGCGCGAGAGTTCACAGAAAATTTTGAGCTGGATTTGTGGCTCCTCGGCGACGAAGAACGCCTGCACGCCTTGAAATATTATTTGAGCTGATCACCTATAGAGAGATTTGGGTTCGTGATTAGTGGTTCGGTGACCACCATTGACCACCTTAGGTAGATTTTTATTATTGGTGACTGGCTTCTGGTTACGTGAGGGTCTTCATGCTACCAAGACCTGAGCTTGGACTTCCTCGGCACCGAGGAACACTTGCCGTCACTTCCTTCGTTGAAGTTTGAGTAGGTCACCCAAGATAGCAGGAGAGTTGAGTGAATTCCCGAGCTGCATCTGGGGCTCCTCGGCGACAAGGAACGCCTGCGGTCTTGCTTTCAAAAATGTTTTGAGCTGATTATGCATTGACCAAATTCTTGGTTAGTGCTTAGATTTGTGGTGACCACCTCTGTGAGCCCCTAGTCATTGTTACGAGCGCGTTACTGCATAGCTTAAGTCTGTGCTTAGGTTTTGTGAACACTTCTTTTCAGCGAGAGTTCATTGCTGGATCTCAGTTCGCGATTGGGGATAGAAATCCAAGAGGAGAGTTTGAAGCTCCTTCGCGTCGAGGAACTCTCGATGTCAAGCCTTGAACCTCGTTTTGAGCAAATCACCTGTGACCAGATTATTGGGCTGTGTTTAGTCATGCGGTGACCAGCTTCGACCAGCATGGACAGGTTCCGGTTTGTGGTGACCAGCTCCTCGTATCGTAATGGTCGTCAGGTTCACATAAGCTGAACATGGACCTCCTCGGTGCCGAGGAACTCTAGCGGTCACACCCTGTACTTTGTTTTGAGCAGGTCACCCAGCATCACGTTCTCCAATGTCCTAGTATGTCTAATGTTGATTTATGGAATGTTTCTAGATGGGAGCTGAAGACGTCCTCGCAAGTGAGTCTCTCTCAGTGGGCGGTGATTCTGAGGTAAGCTTCCGATTTTTGTTCATATGTTTGGTTCAAAAGATATCGGTGTAACGATTTTTTACTTATTGGTTGTTGTGATCCATTTGTTAGATGGACGATGGAAACAAGGAGCTCGAGTTTGGGCTGGTGCAGGATGCCATGGATGACGGAGCCGCGCAGCTTGAGCCAGTGCGGAGTGTTGGAGAGAAGGACAGTGGAGTCAAAAGTCCTGAGACGGCGGAGGATCTTCGGCACGATGGTATAGTGGAACCTCAAGACTTGGGGAGTGCGGGTGATGGAACTACAGCAAGAAACGAGGAGAGCTTGGCGAACGATTTGATGGCTGGACTCAGCATTGATGAGGCCGAGAATGCCTTTCGGGTGAAGGAGAAGCTTGATTCCATTTCTATAATCCAGGAATTGCGTTTCAAGCCGGTCGACTCCTCACGCTTGAGAATTCCACTTTGCAGAATGATTTCGTTGCCGCTTGTCCGACCACTTCTCCACTCCGATGTTAGGCGTTTGGAGGCGGAGTTTGCTCACGGCTATCGGGAAGGCAACAGGGTGTTCTACGTATCCATTTCAGATGATACTGGAAAATCTCAGCTTGTCACTGATGAGATTATAGGGAGTTGGGACGTGCATTGGGTTAAAGAGAACGAAGTATTTGAGAGGCAATTAGCTGCTGATATCCACTTGTCTTCTCTATCTGGCCATATGTTCTTTATCTGGGACGGGAACCACAGGTTTCAAGCTTGGAGTAAGTATATCTCCCATTTGCATTCGGATGATGCAGATTGCCATTTCTCAGTGGACTCTATACTGCTCATATCAAAGGGCAATACTGGCATTCTTCTCAATGCGATGAACGACGTAAACAGGTAGGTTTATATGAGTTCCCTTCCAAATTGAGTTTGTACACTTGTTTCTAAGTGAACCTCTAACTAGTTTGGATGTTTTTTGCAGGTCCAATGAGAATGCGCATGTGAAAACGAACTTGGTACACAAATTGCATCGCATAAGTTTGTATGGGGTATTGAAGTTACCTGATTTCAAGGAGTTACTCACATTGGATGAGTACAAGGCCTGTGAGACGAGACCAAAACCTTATCCCTGGTATCCATTGACTTCGGATGTCTTCATCAAATTCTTGAATCGGGTAAGATTTGATAATCAAATTCTTGAATCATGCCGACATGTTATTTTGAAGTTTCTTTGGTAATTCATGGAGTGAGGTCTTATTAGCTACATGATATGTGCAGCAAGATGTCTCCGCCGCTGCCGATGAAGCGGCTCGACTGTACATAGAGAAGACACCAAAGTCAGACCGTAATACTCGTGGCATACACGATGCAATGGAAAGTGCATCACAGACAAGAGTGAAGTCCTATCGAACGAAGTTTGACAAAATGATAAGCGTGGCAAATCCCAAGCATGGCCCTAAGTTCCTCGAAGCGGTAAGATTAAAAAAATTTTGGCCTTGTTTTAACTCAGTTCATTGAAATGTTGGTGTTTTGTGTGAATTTCTTCTTTGCACCCTGATTTGATATCGTAACGGGTATTGTTGGAATCATAATTCCGTCCATGGAATTCATATTGTTTGTAGTGGACTAGAAATGTTATGAATTGAAAATTCAGTTAAGGCTCTTTTACAATGTGTTCACTTCTGCAAATGTGAAAAATGAGTGATACATTGTCTATTAACTGATGAGTCTTTTGTGCTTGAATTCAAGATATATTACCATTGGAGCCAATTCGAGAAGCCTAAGATGTCACTGGAGAAGCTCCAAAAAATTTCAACTACGATTGTAGAACCACAGTTCAAGGTGAAGTGGTTGAATTGGTGGAACTCCGGAGATTTGAACCGTGTGGCATTGCGGTTTCCAGCAGTTGGGGTCACAGACGATAAATTAGACGCATGGTTGACGAAGGCTGCTTTTTGGGCTCAGGTAAGGAATTATAATTCCTATGTTCCGTAAATCTTTCTTTCCGATTTATGCCGCTAAACAGTATGTCCACTCACTTGTATTGGTGATGCAACTAATCTGTTTATGAATCATGCTTGTAGTTGGAGTTTGTTACCGTTCAAGCTGTGAACGAGACAATGAAGTCAGAGGAGATTATGGTGGATTGGAAAGAGAGAGATGATGTGGACGAAATTGAGGAGTACATTGAGAAATACCGCATTATTTTGTGGGACCATGCTTTCTTTTTCTTTTTCCGGAAGTCAGGGGAATACTATCGATCCAAGCCGTTTCTTTCTCAAGATGGAGCAACCAGAGCAATGCAACGGCTACAGTACAGGTGATTTTGTTAGTGATCACCATATGATATTTCAAGCGGCCGAATGCAGATTAAATGCTTGATTGCTTGACTGCTTAACTAATGTAACTGTTTGGTTTGCTTCATTCAACAATAGAAATCTTTCTAAATCGAGATTTTGGTAGGATTGTGAACGTTTTGTCAATGTATTCGATGGTCAACGTATTCGATGGTTGGTTGTCTATGGCCGTGTTCAGTTGGAGTTTCTAACTTCATTCCGTTTACACTCCTGAGCTTTATGTGTTGACCTTAATGGGTTGAATTTTGGACATCGACAATGGTCGGTATCATATTTACATTGTTTTGTGCTATGACACTTTGAATGGCTTATTTGAAACTTCGAGCCCATAATTTTCTAGCTGCTTGTAATTAAAATAGTCAGCCTAACTTTGCAATTTTCTTTGTTGAAGGTACTTCAAAAGAGAGCTCCTTGGGAAGAAAGCAATCGACAAGAAATCATTTCCAAAATTATTTGGAGGTTGGTTGGAGAAAACCTTGAAGGATGCATACATGTTTACACCAGGGCAGGTACGTGCTTTCAAGTCTATGGAGCACACTGCATGTCCATGGTACATAGAATGCCCAAAGAAGTTTGTCCCAAGCAAGGAAGAAGCTGAGAAGGCTCTTCAGACTTCTTCAACACCAGTTTCTCTCGAGGACTCTGATGCAGATATGAGTGAGGATCCTCCATCCGAGACAGAGTTGAAGAAATCTACCAAGAAAGGTAGAGACACTAAAGGTTTAAGGGCACCTAAGGAGACTATGGGGACCAAGAAGGCAACAGAGACCAAGGAGGCCAAGGGTAGTAGTTCAAAAGGCAAGGGTAAAGGAGAAGCAATAGTTGGTGTGAGTCCCTCGGAGACTATTTGTGAGGACCCCATTATCCCTAGCACATCCAGTAATCCTGCACACTACCCTCCAGAACTGCTTTCAATGTCCACGAAGATCTTTGCACCATCTCAGCTTTATGAGAAGACCGCTAACCGCATGGACACACATGGAGTGGATGCCAAAGTCCTCCTATTGAAGACTTCTGTTCACTCTATTACGCAGTTCATAGTCCTTAACAAGCAACCCTCCCCTGAGTTTTCACAGCTCTTGTCATTTGCCCAGAAGGTTTGGCCCTACTACTCTTCTTTATTTCCTTAAACTCTTCGTTATATTCTTTGTAATATGCCCTTACATGTTCTAAAGATCTTTATCTCTGTGTTGGTACTTGCATAGGTGGATCGTGGTCATCAACAACTACTTGGTGGTGTGCCCAAGAGTGAGGCTTGCCTTGATCTTATCGTGGCAGATGTGCCAGATGGTCTTCCAATTCCAGATATAGGTGCTTCGGTCCCCACATGGAATGCATTGGCAGAGGATTGGCCAGAGTCCATTTTCGAGGTGGCTCGTGTCACCCTCCAAGATGATGGGGCGGTTATGCTTTTCCACCCTGATATTCCAGATGTCCGGCAAGCGACGGATGCCCTTGCAAAAGCTTACGGTTTCACAATGTTGTATGATTGGTGGGGCGTCAACGATATGCTACTCACATCGTACCGAAACCACAATCGCACGGTAATAGTTTCATGCCTTCCCATTCCATTGGTTTCAACTTTTATCCTTTTTATATTGTGTCCTTACTTCATATGGACGGTAATGATTTATCTTCTTCTAATTTCGTATATTGCTTCTCCAGACTAAGCGGTTTTGGATAATCCTCTACGTGAAGGAGTCATACTTTGACAATCCTGTTCAGTCCAAATTCTCCATTGAAGTCAATCGGGACCTCAGTAATTTGGGCAATGATATTGTAGGGCAAGCTGCCCTTTACAATTACACCAATTCGTCTACGGCCTTGAAGCATGTGGATAAAATGTAGAGAGGAGCGCGTGAGAAAGACCCAGTTCTTATGCAACTCCTTATTGAGAGCTTTTCCAAACCTGGCGATGTAGTGTTGGATTGCAATGCATCAACTGGTATAATCTTCACCCCTCCTTTGTTTTTTATTCTTGTGAATTTTTGTCCTTCACCAATTTGCTTTGGTTCTTATGCAACAAATTTGATTTTCTTCTAGGCTCCAGCATTCACGCTTGCCGTCGAAGTGGGCATCACCTCATTGCTCTTGAGTCCGATGAAGAAATCTTTGAGGCTGTTTTAGTTTCCCTCTCCGCTGCAGTTTCCTCCGAGGGTTCCATGGGGAAGAAACGAAAAGAACCACCAGCCCCAAAAGGCACCCCTAAGGAAAGACCTACAAAGAGGATTGCGAAGAATCGCATGTGTACGTAAGTCCGACCCTTTATTGATTTGACTTCATTTCAAATTTTTCTCCTTCAACAACTAAAACTAATTTCGTTTCATTGTTTTCAATCTCCACAGGTTGGTAGACTTTTTTCCCAGTCCTCCAACTCCGTTGTCTTTACCATGTTACATTGAGGCAATGGCCATCGACCTTGCGAACAGGATTAATCCTGTGAAAGTCCCTACTTTACCTCGGTATGACCCGAATGTGCGTCGATACATTGACTATGAGGCAGCAGAGGTTATTCTTGTTACTAGCAGTGGCAGCACTGATTGAGTTTCTAGTGCCACTTCGAGTGATGCGTCCTCTGTGAGTGTTAGCAGTTCAGACTGTGTTTCCAAGTCTTGACTACTTTCATTGTACGCTTTCATTAATTGCATGTAGTGAGACTAAAAGGCCCACTACACTTTATTTTTGTACTTCGTCTTCTCGTATTGTCTTTCATTTGCTTCCATGTCATTAGAACTTTATTGATAGTGGATTCCTTAAATCTTTTTAGAGATAATTTCGCACCTTATGAGTCATGACAACCTTATCACATCAAACAAAAATAGAATCTTCTATTGAGGTAGGGTTGAGGTAGAGCTAAACCGACTTGAATACCAAAAAAATATATAAAGTTGTTTTGGGGATATAGTTTTCATGCCCCTAAGCACTCTTTTACCATTGAGAAGCAATACATTAAAATTCACCCAGAAATTATGAGGGCCTAAAGGCCTCCTCGGTGTCGAGGAGGCCTTCTGTCCCTCATAATTTCTGTGGAGGCCAATAGGCCTCCTCGGTACCGAGGAGGCCTTTTGGCCCTCATTTTTTTTTTGCAATTTCACCCCTAAACAGTAAAAGGAGGCATCAATCAATATTTTTTTGGAGTTTAAGACCTTAACAGTAAAAAGAGGCAACAAGCAAGTCCCACTCATAATTACAAAATAAAATTTGGTAAGAATATTTCATTTGTCCTTATTCATCCACATTCATCTTTACCACTTTATCATCCATCCACTTTTGGTAGATTTCTTTGAAAGAATGATTTTCACGATTTTGAATCCCCTTTTTGCCAACAATTTTTTTGTTTTTTTCCACGGATATGGGTGCTAGTTCTTGCCAAATTACACACCTTTAATCACCCGAATTCCGTGGTCATAGGGTACTGCATCCAACTTAGAAAATGTGCTCACTGCTCACTGCTCTCACCGGACTGCTCACTGCTCACATTCTAGCATTCCTGGCCATGCCACCCCAATCTCCCGAACTCATGACTACTTTGTATTTGTTTTACTACTAAAACCCTAATTTCACCCTAAAGAAACTTGAGATAATTCCTACCAGATCTGATCCCTCTGTTGCTCCTACATTAATCCTAAAGCACTCTAAATGATCCCACCCGAATCTGAATCCTTAGTCACACACAACATGAAGGAAATAGATGTTTACCTAAAGCAAACATACACACACGGATTGGAAGTAGATGAATGCAATAGTGGCAGTGGATCAATGATTACTCACTGAGGCTATCGATCTTCACCAGAATGCCTCCAATACTTCACCGCGGCCACCATCGCTCTCTGCTGGAACGCTCATGCTGCTCCTCAAGCTCAAGATCACCGCAACCACAGTCTCTCTTCTCAACCCCAGCTTGACGAATCCCCCGCACCCCAAGGCTAGAGATCGAATCGTGCTTCCCGTACACCCAATAGTGCCATCGCCCCTCCCCAACCTAGTCTTTCCACTGAGGGCAGTTGGTTTTCACAGACGGCGTCAATGCACCCTTCTCGAGCTTCATTCAGACACACTTGTACAACTGCTACCCAATACAGGACTGCAAATGAGCCCAGACACCTTCTCCCAAACATTACAGCCCTCCGCGCAAACACTGCCACATTTGCCAGACCTTGGCACCCAGCCACTCCTCCGTACAACCACCATCGTCGAAGGGTCCCGCTGCTTACACCCCGTCGCTAGACCCCCGTCGCTAGACCCCCGTCGCAGAGGCTCTTGCTGCTTCGACCCTTACTGCTTCCGCCTCAGATACTCCATCTCATCTCCTCCCACCGTCAAATTCCCCCAACCTTCAAGCTTTCAGACCCCGAGCCCGTAGCGCAGACCCTGTCGACCCCATCACTGCTCCTTCTGCTGCAATCATCGTCGCCTCAAGATCGACCACACCAAACCACGGCGCTTCTCCTTCCGCCCTCAGCTCTTGGTAAAGATTCCTTCTAACTTCCAATGCAGGCCGGTGATCGGGACGAAATTGATATGTCCGGGTGCGTGAGAACAAAATCTACACAAATCCGAAGAGAGCGCCCAGCGAAATCCCCAACCCGAGCGAGGAGATCGAAAAAACTAGGTGACCCCTGCACAGAACCTAGATCCGGAATTCACAGAGCTCCTCATCGCCGCCACCTATATAAAAATCTTTGAATGGTTCAAA
The DNA here is from genome assembly GCA_951230915.1 of Antitrichia curtipendula. Taxonomy (NCBI): domain Eukaryota; kingdom Viridiplantae; phylum Streptophyta; class Bryopsida; order Hypnales; family Leucodontaceae; genus Antitrichia; species Antitrichia curtipendula. The sequence continues at coordinate 30,728,672 of OX579636.1, forward strand.
TTAGCCAGTTGTAAGATTATTGTATCCGACCTATACAATGAAGAAAAAAAAATATACCTCTATGTTAGATAAAGCTTCTAGAACCTAATCGCTTTGAAGACCTCCACCTTAATTTTTATAAAAACAAGAACAAGCAACCACTCAAATTTTGTGGTATCCCATTTTGTTGTGAATGTGACTATGAGGAGTGTAACCCCAAGAGAAAAAAATGTAATGGTATCTTACTACCTTCTTTCTACTTCCCTTGCTATAGTAAAAATGAAGATTATTTTTTATTTATATTACTCCTCAACAATCTTGTGTATAAGTTTATGTGTCTTCTATAAGAAAAAAGATTCTATTTCATTCCTTCATCATAAAAAAATTTCTACAAATGATCTTCACACTTACTATATCTTTTTTGAAAGTTCCACCATTTATTCTAGTTGAACCACATTTCCCAACTTTAGAATCTTATTTATTTATTTAAGACAACCGTATAAAGTATCCTACACCTAGCCACTAATTTTGTGGAAAATCTTGACTTGCTTAATATTGTCAAGCATTCCTAAAATATCACATTAAATTCAACAGTGGAGTTGAGATGTCATTTGAGTACATGCATAACATGGTCATTTAAATTAATTATTTCAACATAAACTAAAAAATGGCCCAACTCAATGCTTCTCACTGGTAGTCTAGTGTTAACTCTTAAACGACAAACCAAGTTCTTGGGGCTTGGTTTCAAGTGAATCTTTGACAATAATGGCTTTAGGATTTTTTTGGAATTTTTCAACCTACTAAATTCACTTCAATAGAGAATAAAGCTTGCCGTGCATTACTTTTAGGCTACAAAGTCAATGCACTATTTATTGATCAATTTTTTTATATCTTAACTATACAAACCTTGGACAAAGGGAAAGACCCATGCCCTACTTCAAGGAGATTTTTTATTCCTTCCTTTGGTTGCTACTAGGCCATCAAATGTTGTATAAGGCATAACTTGTCAATCCCAATTTTCCTTCCTTCTTGATCTACTTATTGAATTTTTACACCTTACAATAAAAACATTTTCTTCTTCTAGGATTTTACATTGGTAAATAATGCTATGCTTCTATAATTGTTTGCATTTTTAGTTCTTGAAGAAGTCATTTTACTTTGTTATGAGTGTGATTGCCATCTATTACATTAAGTATGTAGTGTCACAACCCTTGTCACAAAATCCATCACATTTTCATCCCGAAGAAATATCATCCAATTATTTCATCCAACCTTCACAATTAAAACCTAGAATGCGACAATCATTCATGTGATTTGTCATGCACACATTTTCCCTGTCTCTTGCAAGCAAAAATATGCAAAGTAAAAGGGAGTGTTGTTGCAGACTTTTGCCACAGTTGTACAACTAGTATGCATATATTTACAAATAATTACATCTAAAGAGTTTAACAGCTTTGTTGCACTATGGAATTGGATCCAAGGACTTTTTGGATTTTCTGGAACTTCGGATACTTAAAAAGATTGTGTATGGGATGCTGACGATGTGGGAAAAGCCAAAAGCGCTAGCTTGCCACTGCAACGAGGCAGCAGGATGAGCACCGACGAAGTCACAAATGATCTTGCATTGAGGCTTGCCACCCGCAGCAGCAACTCATATGCGACGCGACCGAGGTGAAGGTAGATGATACTACTGCCATGCCATGCTGAAATTTATACAGGGATTATCTCAACAGATTCACGTGACGGCTCTTTAACCAGTGTGAACTCTCGATCCAGTCTGCACAGCAAGCTCCATTCATCTTCCAAACATCAAACATGATTGATGAAATGCTCTTAAAAAAGCTTTGCATAGTATCCTCTACCTCAATCCTTGAGCAAGATTTTGCACAGATTCTTGTCAAAACAACTCAGAAATGTTTTGGTGATCAAATTGATCTCCACATCCGTCACGTAACAGCTCGTAATACTAGTAATACGCTTCTGTCAGTATATATATACATAAGGTCATCGATCAATTACTGCTCTTGAATTGAATCTTAGCATGACGTTGCCAGTGATGAATGCTCAACCCTCATCAGATTCTAGCTCTGTCTGCGTAATCGATCAATCAATATCCTCCCTGTGGATCAACTGGCCTACTGTTCCCCCGCATGGATGATAATTATATATGCACGCACCTCAGTCTTTGTAAGAAAGAACCCCAATGGATTCATCATACTCGTGTCTCCAGATCGATGCAAGGTCCTATTGTATGGGATCTAGGCGACATCAAAGCCTCAAAGCTTAATTACATTGTAAATTGCTGGAAAGGATCCGGAGCTTGATCAACTGGAGGGAGTGGCAGATCCAAAGCTTACAGTCCGAGTCTCGCCAGTGATCCGCCTGAGCTGCAGCAGCGACACCGCCAACGTTTCCAACGAATGCCTCAGAAACACCCCACTCACCTCCTCCCCTTTCGCCTTCGCCAACGTCCTCGCCACTTGCACCACATTCCTGATCTCTCTCGCATTCAGCTCAAAGGAAGCATAGTCCGTCTCCAGAAACGCCTCCAAGTCTTTCACCTTGAGCGGCTTCAGCAAATTCTTCCAAATTCTCTTTCGATCCTCTTCCGAATGCTTGTCGTAATACAGAAACATGGAGATTCGGGAGCAAAACGCGTCGTCAAACGCTACAACACGATTGGTCGTGAGAAACAGCACGCCCTTGTAGTACTCCAAATTGCGAAGGAAAATCCCAGTCATGGCGTTTCGTTCCAAGTCCATGGTGCCCGTGTCCCGCTTCTCCAGGTACACATCTGCTTCATCAAGCAGCAAAACTGCACCCCAAGAAGCAGCCACGTCGAGAACCCTCACTAATCTTTTCTCCAAAACGGCAGGGGTCGTGCCGAGCTCGGAAACACTTAAAGACCAAAGTGGAGCATGGAGCTTCTCGGAAATGGATTCTGCAGTAAATGTTTTGCCAGTTCCTGGAGGTCCGTAACAAAGCAAAATGCAACCCTCGCCTTTACCAACAATGGGATCCACTCGCTGCCGGGGGATGTCACGCCTGGAGTCGTCACCGTGCTTGTACTCGTGCACCAAGCTGTAAATCGTGTCTTTCAATTTGGAATCCATCACCAGAGACTCGTAAGCCGATTCATTGAACACAATGTCGTCAAATCCGTCGATGTTGAACGCCCCCCATTTCTTGAGTTGGAAGGAGAAGCCGTAAACAATTGTAGGGGCGAACATGCGATTTTCTCTTTCGGAGATGTTGATAAGCACGGGTTGGTTGGTGCGGAGATGGTCGTTTGGGGGTGTGGCAGTGAGCAAGGGGAAGTCGGGGTTCATCTTCGCAAAGCTGGATAACCCTATCATGACCCTCCCAGAGACTGCGTCTTTCGTCAATCCGTCTTTTGTTACTACGTACATGAGCCCCTCGTATTGCATGAAACGATTTCCTGCAAGCATGGAAAGCTCACAAAACCATCTCCCCTTTGCGAGGAATCGATTCTCTGCTTTGGGGGGATTCATCTTGAATTCAAGCGGATGTGTAGCTAATGAAACGAAATCACAGCGTCCGGGGTACTGAGCAATCTTCCTTCGAGTAGTGGAATATGATTTCCAACTTCGGCAGTTGTAATCCCAGGTTTTGAGCCCGATTATGAACTTAGGGATTTGATCACATTCACGGAAACTGTATTCGATAGTTTGAGCAGTAGCACAAAGCTCTTCCCCCGTGAGTGCACATTGGTACGCCACTCTGGTGTCGGGAGAGAAGAAGGCCCAGAGCATGTCCCAGGAAACACTCCCTTCTTTCTTCATGGCTTCGTAAATGTCTGAGACTTCGTGGCATGAGGTGTCGAAGAATTGCCAAAAGTATTGGAGGTGGGCTTTCACCTGGTCTGCTTGCGCTTGATCGAGATTGACGGAAAATTCTGCTGCAATCGAGTCCAAGGATTGTTTCAGCTCATATCGGATGGGGAAAAACGCCGCTGCGTAAACAATCACCTTGTTGCTTCCCATGAAATTGAATTTCTCCGGCAAGAACTTGCGGAGGACTTCAACGAGCACAGTGTCGGCGTAGAATTTGAAGTAATCCCTCTGGAACCACAGCTTGGTCTTGAGACCGTGGATGAACTTGAAAGGGAGAGGTCGCTTGGGGTCTGCACTTTGGGGAACACGTTTCCTCACCGCTATTCCGAAAACTTCTTGGTACTCTTCGTAGACCAAGCATTGGGGCTCTTCTTCGGTCTCGCCGGAGCCTTTGCTCTTGGGCTTGTCGGACTTCACGAACTTCTCTCTTCTACATGGACGCCTGATCTTCTCTGGTTTTTTCTTGTCATCCATGCTCTCCTCTTGCTCTTCCCAATCCACTCCCTTCGCACTTGGAAGAGAGGGATCCTGGGGCAAGGGAGGGGCTCTACGACCGGCAAGTGCTGGATGAGGCTTGAAGATGAGGCTTCGCGCTCCAATGTAAAGAGACACCATTGCCAGGCCAATGTGGTCAATGCAAACTTCGATGGCATCCTCTGTGCTGTAAAGTTCATAGCGCCCAATTTGTCATGGGTCTGTACATCTTGAAATTTGTTGGAAACTTGAAAACTATAAATCTTTCATCAGCTGCAAGTGACGTACGTAAACCCAAAACCCAAAACCTAAAACTTGAGTCAAGTCTCAAAAATAAGAGCTCGAGAGCGTACCTTTGAGGCAAAATTTGCGTCACTGCCATGGCCATGAGAGGCAGTATCCAAACAATTGCTGGATCAGCAAAACGCCACCCTTCCAAGGAGAATAGTTTTATGTACATTATGATCATGTAGATGAGTCCAATTGTTGATGGTATCCCAACTCGCAAAACTGCACAGCAAAAGCATTACGAGTTCAAAGCAGTCAGTCTAAAGAGCGCCAAGATTCATTGCTGTAAGTAAGATTACTCCTTTCAGTCGTCGATGTTCATACAAAATGCATTCCTATGGTGATTATAATATTAAACTCGTTTGTAGATATTGTATGAGAAGGAGTTTCAAGCTAGTAAAGTACAAAAAAAATTACATCAAAGCCTCTACTAAACACAACAGAGTTATCTTACTTTCTGACAAGACAATTAAAACAAAACACTCTAGCAAACATAATTTTGAAATAAATAAAAACATTGACTCTTACCGATCCTTAGATTGTGATCTTGAACCCCAATAACAGAACTGCGGACAATCACGTCATGTTCTTCTATACAAATAGTCTTTGTGGCGTACACAAAGACTTTGCTGAGGTTGTTTGATGGCAATCGCATCATGGAAGTCCAAATCTGCAATCCTCCTACCTGCACATTTCTTGTTGACACACCCACAGTTGGAAACATTGATTGTGAAGAATTCTAATATACTTTGAACAATATGTTCAGTAAGAGATTAAGGTTTCAAAGGAAAGGGAAAACTACTATTTTTAAAATGATGTTACAAAATTAGCATGTGGGGCAAAATTGACAGACCCCTGCCAAAGAATGATGAAACCTTGTCAATTACACTGAAAATCACCTCTTCTTTCGTGAGATTCTTCAAAGTGATGCACTTATTGGAGGTTGCTGCCTTGATTTCTGCTCCCTCTAAGTTGAAGCCTTCGATTGTCAGTTTCCCTGCAGTACAGCGTGTTGTAATGCTTCAGAGCGCCGAAATTGTGATATTCAAGTGGAAATAGTTCTGAGAACTTGGATTGGTAAACATCTGAGGTTCTTGACAGTCATCTGAACTTGAATGACCAACAGTTTATGTTAACATGAACACAAATTGCATTTGGTCATCAACACATGAGATCCTCTATCGATGCTTGCGCTGGGTTTATCAAGTTGATTGAATTTGTCAAAAAGGAAGACTAGAATGAAACAGTTAGCAAGGAACCGTACCTGCTGCATAAGATGCATGTAGAATGGTAGGCACTTTGTGCGCATCATCTAACTTCAACATTTTCACTCCACCTGTATCGAATTTCAGATTTTTAAAAAAACGTTTCATGGTCAAAATTTAGAATATTGAATATCTCAAAAAAAAGTTATAACATGTTTCTACAGAATAGCATTGGAGGCAATTCCATAGTCAATGTTGTCAATTTCATTAATATGGCACGATTCTGGGTGCACGAAGTTCTAAAAACTAAGACTGGTGCAGATTTACGATTCATGGAATTCCGCCAATCTAAAGAAATTGACGTTCATTTGGTTCCCTGTATTCACAATTGCACACCTCCAAGAGAGTTTTAGGGTTTCTTGATGACAGATGAGTCACATTACAAAAAAAACTTCTTGTTGAAATGGACACAAAATCCAAGGACTCTTAATAAACCCACCAAATCTGCAAAGTTTTCTTCGAATGAAAAGTTAGTGTTGGTGTTTCAAAGGAAAGAAAAGGTAATGTTTCAAAATCCATTACCTGGAGTATGAATAAAGAGCCGCCATCTACTGAGCTGCACAGTGAAATTTTTGTCGTCCTTTGTGCAGTCAACGGCTAGATTGTGAAGCATTGACATACTTTGAGAATTCAGTTCCACCTTCGACTGCAACAGCGAACATCGTTGTTCCACTTTGACATCAATTACATCGACCATTTCTGACGTCTCTCGTACCTTTTGTTTGTCATTAGAATCACTCACGCTGACACATACAGGGATCAGTGGATGAATGCGGCACTCTCCGTTCATCTCAGCCTCGGGTCCCTTCTTCACAGCCTCCAACCTCTCAATTTGATCCTTCCAAGCCCTATCGGTGTTCATAGCTCCACTCAGGGCTCGTTTTGTGAAGTTCTTCCTCGTTTGGATACGGCTGAATATCTTAACAGACTGTGACCATATCCATGCCAAAGTGAAGAAACACAACAGGTGGCAACATCCAGCCAGCAGAAGGGCTCCTGCAGCCTGGCTCGTGAGGAAAGAGCCGGCGGTCCTCCAAGTGCTCTTGCTGCCCTCAGCACACATTTGCAGACCCTCTGCCAGAACTCCTCGTGGGAAAGGATTACCTGCCATCTGAAGTGATTGAGAAAACCCCCAAACAAAAGCTTGTCAGTGCCAAAACTGATCGCCTAGTAGCAAAAATAGCTAATTGCCAGTCTTACGTACAAGGTGGAGAATATCCTTGGTGAGGCAAGGGCTAGTGTACTAACATACCCAAAACGCCAATTTCGTTAAATTGGAAAAATATCACTACATTGGCACTTTTCATGCCACCTGAAACACAAATCTATACCCGTCCTAGTTTTTAGAGCTTTTGTGCAAATGAATTTCGAAGCTTTGGGCAAACAGAAACATGCCAATTTCAAGAAATTGACGATCAAATTCTAAGCTTCAGGACGGATTTCTAAAACCATTATGGACCCCGATTCACCAACAGCATGCAACTCATCATTCTCTTCCAATCACAGCCTTCAATTAGCAAGCAGGTGAAAGCATGGCTACGCTGCATGTCTAGCTATGGCCACGAATCTTTGAATGGAAATGGAGGAGTCTACTAGGATCGATCTCTTCACTAGTACTTGATCTACAACAATGCCACTCGAAATTCAATTCCATAGATCAAAAACCATCCCAAGACATGGAGTGAGGAAAATCGATCTGGCCGGATTTGGTTCATGTGCCCAAAGCGATCTCTCCAGTGATCTCTCTCCACCCTGATCTCCCATCTGTAACAAACTAACAGTACTTACCCTTACAGACATGACAGCGTGCAAGCAATCACACTGACTCAGAAAATCCCACAGCAAGAATTATTGCAGAACTCTGATAGGGAGTGCAGTAGATCGTTACCTCGATCTCAGTCTCCACGTACTACGAACTTAACTACTCCTCTATATGGAAAAAGATCGATCGAGCTCTAATGGTCGATCTGAACTCCAATCCACCAAGCGTACTCAAGCTAGAGCTCTCGATCTCTCACGGCTTCTACATACTGGAGCACCAACGACGCTTATATAAGTTCTACTGCTAACAATATTGATAGCAAATGGGGATTGTCATTCAATTCATGGATGAACTTCCGATCTGATGATTTTACAGACAGTCTGTGTTAGTGTGTACCGATTTTTTTCCTGTGGCTAGCTATCCCTTGCGTTGGTCCCAAGGCCAAGATTATGTAAGTTAGACAATTGTCACAGACTTGGTCTTGGCTCTAAGGTAACACGTCCAGAAATCGCCCACCTAAGAGCTGAAACTGAATTTTGGGAAGGCAAAAATTCTTGAAATATTTTTCAGTAAATTTTCATTGAAAGAGAAGTGGATTTGGCATCTAATCTAAGTCGTTTCATATTTTCTGAAGCTTTTTGAAATTAGTTATGAAATTTTGAAGTTGAATTGGCATAGGGCTCCAAAATCGTCCATCCCTTGAAATGTACAATGTTTGTACATCAATGAAGACTATGAAAAACCAGCATGTACAAATTGTGTACATTTTATAGGTGGGTGGTTCTTAATGCCCGAACTATTCTTGAGCATGTTACCTATGAATGCCAAGTGGAGCTCTTGAGTATAGTTGGAAACGATGGAGAAGACAAAAGGATCGAGAATAAGGTAACTTATTCTGCTCTTAAAGCGACCACTGAAGAGCTGATTGCCTTTCCGGGGAAGCTAAACTCCCTGAAACTATTTTCAGTGAATTTTAGTAGGAAGAAAAATGGAATTGGCATCTAACCCAAGTCGTTTCATATTTTTTGGACCTTCATGGAATTAGTTACAAATTTTTGAAGTTGAAACACAGTGGTCACTAAAAGAAACCACATCCTCAAATGTACAGTGTTGGTACATTGAAGAAAGCAAAATATACCTCTGTTTCATGATTGCTTTTAGAGCATGTGCATTTTTGCAGTCATTCATGTTTGAATGTTTGAATTTTTACAATTTTTCAAATGGAATAAGAACAAAACTCATGATCACGCTTCAGTTCTTTTTAGTTTAATATTTTCAACATTTCAATCAAGCTTCACCAGGACGCCTCCAATCTTTGGATGGAGTGACCATCAAGGGTTGATTCTTTTCAGAAGTTCTTATCAGGGACACGTGGAGGTAAGTGAGGGTCAGAGGCCCTTTGTTGACCACAAGTAATCAAACTTCAACTTACCACCCAAATTGTGGATCTTTGGGGGCTTGCTGATGTCAGAAAAGACACAGACTACTGACTGGCCTCTTTCATTGTCGCAGGTTTTAATGCAAACCCATAACATTCCGCAGCCTTCAGAGAGGCTTCCTTTTCCTCTTCAAAGTCTTCATCCACTAAATTCTTCCACACATTAATGCAAGATTCGCGACATGAATAGTGGCATTTCATTTACGGTGTGATACATTTTTATTCCTAATTTTGGGATCAGACTTACAAACCAACAAATAATTGTAAAGAGAATTGATTTGCCAAAACTCTCAAGATTTCATTGAGTAAGAGCATCCCCACTCCAACTTGGCAAAAAGACACTCCAAGTGGCTCTTTGGAGTGTTCGAGAAATGCGGCCGGGTCGTGGGAAGGGAGTGTGGTACACAGCAACACGGTGAACCCCACACTGCAACATTGTTTCGCGATTTAAAAGGCTAAATATTAAAATTTTAATTCATTGAGAGAAATGAATTAAGCGACTAACATCCTTCGCTTCAGAAGTCAATTCCATTTTGTAATATTGATGGAGATGGAGGAGAGAATCTCTTTATATACACATGGGGTGATAGGAGGTAGAACAACCCATGTGGGATAAATAATATTAGAATTGGTAAGAGCTCAACCACTCATAGTTAAGTCAAAATAGGAATTGTGTTAAAAATAGAATTTTAGACCTAATTTAGGCATAGTAGAATAACTTTTTCTAAAAAATTTTGAACTAAAAAAAGTTGTTAAATTAATATAAATTTCACCTCAAACAATCCGTTTGAGATTTGAATCTTCCAATAAAAAGTTATGGACAAATTTCAGAGAGGATGCTTGAAAATGTCAAAAAAAAATTCCCTTCCACCCCCTTTGTGAATTTTGTCCATAAATTTTGATTAGAAAATCCAAATCTCAAACAGATTTTTGGAGGTGAAATTTATATTTATTTAACAACTTTTCTTAGTTCAAATTTTTTTAGAAAAAGTTATTGTATTGTGACTAAATTAGGTCTAAAATTCTACTTTCAACACAATTCTAACTTTTTACAATGAGGAGTCAAGCTCTTTTATTCTAATTATCCCATACTTTTTGAGGGCTCACGATGGACAATGAATTTCTCTATAAAAGCTACCTCTCCAACCTTACTTTTCACCATCTACCTATGAAACTATTCATTCAATTTGTCATCCAATTTATATTGATGATAATTGATTGTAATAGGAATAGTGACATTGGTATATAAATCATTTAAGTTGATTTATTTCTTGGTTATTAGGAATATGGCAGTAGCCTGGTGTGCCTAATACAGTAGGTTGTCATGCGTAGCCTGGAGCTCGTTCGTGGGGAAACCTGCCTGAAAACTTGCGCTCCGTACCTCAATTCCTGTGTCCTCTGACATACCCAGCCACGGGAAACGAACAGTATTTCCCCGTCCGCTCTCCAGATTTTGCCGCGCCCGGCCACTCTCTGGGACTTGCCGTGTCTGCCGTGGAGCACCCATTTTGGCTGGGCACGGCCATGTGCCTAGTTTGAGTCACATGTTGAGCTGGAGTGGGGATGCCCTAATGTATGAATGCAGTTTCACCATGTGCCACCAAAAACAAATGATGATAGTACTATGAAAAGATTGCTTCATAGGTATTTGTAGGGATAAAGGGTAGAGACATCATTTTTATATTGAAATCCATTATCCATCATGAATCTTCAAAGAGTATGGGATAATTTGAAGATGAAAGCTTGACCGCTCATTGTCAAAATGTAAAAATTGTGTTAAAACTAGAATTTTAGACTTCATTTAGGCATAGTATTATAACTTCTTCAAATACATTTGAACTAAACAAAGTTGAGAAATCACATTAAGGTTCATTTCCAAAAATCCTTTTGAGATTTAAAGTCTCCAATCAAAAGTTATGGGCAAATTTCAAAGAGGATATTTGAAAATATATTAAGAAAATGTTTCTATGCCTAAATGAGGTTTGAAATTCTAATTTTAACACAATTTTTACATTTTACTTAACTATGAGCCTTTGGACTTCTTCTATTTCTAATTTACGTATCCCCCATTGTTTGTTTTACCTTCTACCACCCCAAATGTATATATATAACTTTTCTTCCCACTCGGAACCCAAAATGGAATTGACCTTTTTAATAGTGCATGGTATTGTTGGATTAATTTTTCCAATGATTAGAATATTAATTTCTTGAAACTTTCCATGTATTAGCACTTACTTTAAATTACTGTATATTGTAGGTTACCTAGCAGATTTCGCTTCAATTCTCTGACATATTTTGACATAGAATTACTGGTGGGATGTGGAATACTCCACAGCATTCCGTCAGGGGAAGGCAGTAGTATCAAATGTTATTTGGTCCATTATTAGCTTGTGGAATTGGGAAGAAATTCCAGTTTTAAGATTGAACCTAGAACTTTAAAAAAATAAAAAATAAAAACTTGATTCTTAAAAAAACAGTTCAATATGGGGAATTAAAGGAAAATGCCTAAAGTCTAAAAAATATCCCAAACGGTGATTTGCATTTGATTTGACATGAGCTTCCATTTTGTTTTCTTGACACAAATAAATAAAATTCATTTTGTAAGAAAATATGTAAAGTGAACCTCATTAGCCTGGCATATCTTACAATCTACATGGCCGAAATGTACAAAAAAATTTCCACACATTCTCATACATGTCTTGTTCAAGATCTTAGAATTGAATATGATCTTTTTTTTCCCTTTTTTTTGTTTCCCATTAAAACTCTCTACACCATAAATGATAGTTTTGAAGGGTTTTTTTCTTAAACATAGTCACTAACTTTAAGATGTTAATTTCATCACTTTGACGTCAGTAAGGTTAAAGGTCCAAAAAGGATTTGAGATCTTTGAATTGTTTGTGTGGGCAGTTGTGAAATCAATCACATAGAGTTCAGTATTGGGTAGAATAGAAATTAGCAAATTCCTTCATTTAGTGAGGAGACAAAATGGAGAGTTGCAATGGATGAAATAAGGTTGATGGATGAATGAAAATTGGATGGTGTGCCTTCACTATTTTTCAATACACTGTCCATGCCGAGCAACAATTAAAATACTGAACATGACCCTACTAAAAAATGTGAATTGATTGATCTCCAAAATGCAGAACAAATTTCATCCCTCGTTTCTATTGAAATTCCCAAAGAATTATTTCAGTTCATCTTTGGCCTGTACGGATTCCATCTCATTTAGATGTTTTTCAGCTCCATTTGAGGGGTGTTTCAAGTCTATCCCCAATGTTGGAAAGCAACCATTGCTATCCAGAATTTAAAATAATAATAAATTATTTGAAAATTTAATTATTTTTTAAAAACTATTTAAAATTTAAAAACTATTTATAAAATCACTAATAATTCAAAAAAATAATTAAACATTATTATCTAATGTGGCAGTAGTTTTGACACATCGTATTGTTGATTTGGAGCTGATTTGGCATAGTTCCCAGTAGTCCAAAAACTTGCAGCCCTTTAAAACCCCGATCCGGACCCCGGAATCAAATTAGTTGAAAGACCTCCCACCTTAATCCCTAAAGGACCAAATACCTTTTTTGGCAACATAACAATTTTAGGTAGCTCACTACAAACAAAGCTTTTATTTATTTCCTTTAAAAAATTCACATCACATGTGCCTGAGGAGTAACTTTAACAACTAAAGGAACAAACACCATTTTTTGACAACATAGCAAATTTTGGGGAGCTCACTACAACCAAATCTTTATTTTTTTTCCTTGAAATTTTCACACAAGATGTGACTAAGGAGTAGCTTTAAGATTCAACAATTTTTATAACTTTTGACTACGTGGTTAAAAAGTTATTGCATGATATGTTATTTTCATTGGTTGACGGACAACCCAAGCAACTGAAAAAACTTCTTTAAAAATCACTTTTTTTTTAAATAAAATTTGAAATTGGTTCTTTAGATTTATATATACGTAGTAAGCTTTGAATCATTCCATTTTGATTAATGAGATGAAAGTTATGAAGAGTTTTAGTTTGAGGGAAGTTATGGAATTTCTACTCTAAGATAAATTTTGAAGCCCTTTATTTAACTCAATTTTCAATATTTTTGAAAAAAAATAAAAGCATTGGGAGTAGATTGTTTATTACAACATTACAACCGTTGGGATTGGCATTTTTCAATTCCACATTTCAATTCTTAACAATTTAGTGTTTTGAACATTCTCTACCTCTTTCTACTTATTATTTTTTTCCTATATGTTTTACATTTTCAATTGATCTAAAAATTTTCAAGCATGTAGTCAACTTGCCTTGAAGAATTAATCCAAAGAGTAACCACCATTTTGGTCATTTTTTCATACAAATGTGACCTTGTGAAGTGCAGCTGCCCAGATTTTTGCAAGGACAAAAAAAGGGGTTCTGTCAGTTCAAACGCTAATATCTTGCAATCCACATTGTGAAAATTTCTGAAATTTTTTCCACAACTTCTCAAACTAGTTCAATACAAGATCATATAGTTACATTTTTCCAAATTTATTTTTTTGTAAAATTTGGTACTTGTATTAAAAATGGCAGTTTTGGAGCGGGTTTGGTATAAACATAGTCTCTGACTTTTAGGTAGTTAAAGCTCAACAATTTTCATAACTTTTGACTACATAGTTAAAGGGTTATTGCAAGATATGTAGTTTTAATTACTTGGCAAGCAACCTTGGAAGCTCAAAAAACTTCTTTTGTAGTGAGCTATCCAAAATTACTACATTGCAAAAAAATGGTGTTTGATCTTTCAAGTTAAACTTTGAAATTCTTTAAAAATTGGAATGGAGCCTCTGGATTCTATCCCTATCCGCAGATTGGAATTCCTCATAACTTTCATCTCATTAATAAAAATGGAATGATTCAAAGTTTTTCACGTATAAATAAATATATATATAATGATTTTAAAAGAAGTTTTTTGAGGTGCCTTGGCTGCTTGTCATTCCGCCAAGTAACAAAACTATATATCATGCAATAATTTTTTAACTATGTAATCAAAAGTTATGAAAATTGTTGGGCCTTAAAGCTACTTGTCAGACACATGTGGTGTGGAAGTTTTAAAGAAAATAAATAAAATTTCCATTTGTAGTGAGCTGCCCAAAATTGCTATGCTGCTAAAAAATGGTGTTTGATATTTTAGAGGTTAAGTGTAGCAAGTTTATCTATAAAATATCCCAAATTTATAGCTTATATTAGATTTTTTGTTTTATTTATTATAGTGAGATCTTCTAGACTATCTTTTGAGAAGAGACAAGTAGCCTCGCCCTGAACCCTCCTCTGAAAAATCAATAGCCATGCGATTCAGAAAAAACAACTATACCCCCCTCTTAAAAAATCAACAGTTGTATGATTTAAAAAGAAAACAATAGTCCCCAGTGTAGTGCGATAAATTTGTTAGTACAAGTGTTCCATCCAATTGAATCATCTACCTACCTTTCAAACCTACCCATATTGTGAGGACATTGCTAGAGAAGAAAGTCTTTATACGACGATGTTTAGATCAAATCCTTGATATGATGCTTCTTGTTTGGATATCCAGACTCTATGATTTGTATAATTACACCAACTTATCACTTACACTACCAATGTCTGAAAGAAGTTCTTGGAGATAAGTTAATTAATGAAAACCAATTGAAACGTCAATTAAGGAGTTGCTTCAATCAATCTTCCTGTCTATGAATGTTAAATTGATAGCAACATGTGCAAACTGAAGGCTTCACATTCAAAGTTCTAAGATCACAGCACTAATATCTGAATTGATGCATATTCTATCAAATACTATTTTTCATTGTGTAGAATTCTCAACAAGTGGAATGCCTGCTTGGATGCACAATTGAAAGTCAATGCAATTTTAAATTAGAACATCAACTAGGCTCTTTAAGGAATTTCCCGTGGACATAATTTAATACTTGACAAATAGATAGACCTCAAAGAAGACAATTGCATTTGAAAACACAAAGAAGTATGATTCATAACTTGCATTTAAATAACAACACTTGTAATTTGAAGATGGAAGTGTTGGCTACAAGTTTATTGTACATTGATTGAAGTAGTGTAGTAGGGTGTCCGAAGCGGTGATTGCAAGACTATGAAGAGTAAGTTATAGTCTCTCATTAGATCATTGTTGTTGTATTTTTTGTAGAATTGAAATTTTTAATGTAATTTAGGGTTGGCTACAAGAAGAAAAGAATTGAGGAAGGAGGAAGTAAATTTGGAGATTGGGTGTTTCCACGTAGGAAATTGAAAATGATTTTTTTTCCAATAGCTACATGCCACATGTACAAAATTTATTCTCTGACTACCCTACTATTAGGCTTGTACATAGTTTTACACTATCACGTTTCCTAACCTTTGGACTCACAGCAAAAAATATATTGAATTTTGAAGTTTTAATGAATTAAAAAACTAAAAAATTACTTTTTACTTTTAATATATTATATCATGTTGTGGCAATGGCACAAGGCACACTAACCTAGACTCTTTCAGCATTGGAAGACGTCACCCATTCCAGTAAGGTAGACCTATCTAATTCCGTCAGTGATTCAAATCCGTGGTCTACAGCTTTGTCCCAATTCTGTTAGAAAAACATGCAAATCCGCTTCAGATTCTGACAACAATAGTTTATTAATGCTATTAAAAGATAATGTGTCAATTAATGATTGGTGGATCTTCAAGTGCTGTTAGATACATTGGAAAGGGGTATTGAGTTGTAAGAAGACGTTTATGAATCCAGTCTAGTAGCGGTTGTCCAATTTCACTCCAGAAATTCACAGAAATTACAATTTTTATCAAAAAATTATAATTCCACTTGGATTTGACTCCTAAAACAAAAGCGGACTTCTGAAAAATATGTGTCTTTCCTAGAGTTGGCCCCAATATAGTTAGATTGCGAATCAGGGTGGTAATGGGTAGTTCTACCTTAGATGGACAATGTTCTTCAACGTTTAAAATACATGTTCATGCGGTATGAATGAATGAAGAGCCAGTCTTCTTTATGCTTTCAACATGCTAAGTAGACTTCTGCTGATTCAGAATTTGCAAAAATTCATAGGATCCGCATTGAAAGCACTCAACATGGAACATTTTGCTTCATCAACTAGTGTTCATTTTGCTGTTCACAAAGACCGCATGGCATACAGACAGACGCACACTGGCTTTCCTCCAAGTCTGAGGCCTGAAGGGAAACTCTACCTTCCAGCCATAGCTGCAAATTTGACATCCAAAGCAATAACATGATTATGCAACCCCTGCATAAACGAGACTATTTGCTCCGACTTGCACATAGTCCATGGGATGAGTTCATGAGCTACGTTGTGAAGTCTAATCAAATTTGATAACTCTTATCAAATTTGTAGAGTTCTTTTTACAAAAGAATAGCAAATTGGGGAACATTTCACATGTATTTTGGTCAATTCATTTTGGGGAAAAAAAGATATATTATAGGTGGTTAAAGCAAAAACTTATACTTCACAACTTTCTTGGTGGAAAATTATTCTCCTTCATTTGGATGCTAATAGTGGTAGTCACAACTTGTTCACCGTGATGGTGAACAATGAACATTGAAGTGGTGGCGGCGTAAGGTTGGCTTGCTTTTGACAGAATATTCATAGTGAAACATTGATTGTTCACTCCCAACATCCACCTCCGGAGGTGGATGTTGGGAGTGAACAATCAGTGTTCCGCTAAGATTATTCCTTTGTTCTCTTAACTTTCAATTACATCCATCCATCTCGCCATTATCCATCCTCCATTGTTCATTCTCAACATTTGAACAAAAAGGGTGGTCACGGCTTGTTCAATATTCGTCACTTCTCATTGGCCCCTCAAAGCACTTTCCATTGTTCATTGTTCATTGTTCACCATCACGGTGAACAAGCTGTGACTACCACTAATATGACTTTCTTAATTCACTCTAATGTTGCAATGAGAACTCAAAAGTGTCACACAAGATTGAAGAACAATGAAGGGACATTTTATCTTGGGTACAAATTACATAGATGTGTTCAATGAATTCATGTAATCTTCACCTTTAATTCCAACTCTTCATCCTCAATTCCATATAATGTCAATTGTTGCAAATGTGAACTATGAACCTGAGTACAATTTTCACTACTAACATTAGAGCAAAATTGGATACAGGAGTAAGAGCATCACCACCCATCCTACAAAATGCAAGCCAATTTGCAAGCCGATCAATCCAGTTTGCAAGCCAGGGAAGATGGGTCGCCCTACCCATGGCCTCTTAAGAGGTCATCGCCACCCAATCAGCTATGTCCACATTCACGGCTCAAGTCCTTGTTTGTTGGAAAAGTGCAAAAGGTGCTTGTCTCATGCGGTTTGCAAGTCGCCCCTTGGCTTGCAAAAGAACCCGGTTTTGCAAGCCACCGGAGGCTTTTGGCCGGGCCTCTTAACAAGTTCATCCATTATGCAAGACGGGTGGGGCAATTTTGCAAGTCGTGGACAACAAGTCATCCGTTTTACAAGACGGGTGGGGATGGTCTCCAAGTCGCCATTTGGGGTCTGTCCACCTCACAACAACAAGAAACACAGATCCAGCAAATCCAGGAAGTGTTCAGGCCTACAAAGAAAAATCTACCGTGGGCTGACACCGCCATTCGATAATGCCAGGCATTTAATAAGACCACATTAGTCTTGCCACACCAGACTTTGGTGGCAAGTTTTGACAACATCGACGACTTTCGACCTGACTTCAAACATGAATTCAAACTTCCTGGAAATACTGCATGCTAACGAACTACAGTCGGTACTTCAGAAAGGTTTAGGGAGCAAAATGGGGGCAAAGAGGTAGGCGCTTCCAATCTTCACTGTCAATTTTTCTAAAACTGACGAGGCACATGAGTCTCCACCGTTGGGAACATGGGGATGGGTCTCCAAGACAATGAAGATCCATTTTCAACACTGAAAACCGTTACCCATTCCTGGTGGTAGGGAACATCTTCCAACTATGGGAGTCATGTAATGTCACATGCCAAACTCTATCCAACAATGAGAGCCTCTACAATGGAAGTGGCTGCTCTGAAACCCACTCACGAACACGTGTTTCAGTCGCATACAATTGTCTGGCATGGAACATTCCTTGTACAGAGAAAAGAAGGTGAAAATGCAGAGACGGGGAACATGTGTACACACAATAAGCTCAAAGCAAAATCATATTCCAAGGCATTTTCACATTACAAACAAAATCAAGGAGACGAGACACGAAAATCACAAAGCAGAGCTTAAAATACCGACGTGTTTCACATGACAGAACGTCGTAAACAAGTCACGTGTTCTCTGTAGTCTTGTCATTGCAATGTGTCTTATTCACAATCCCAAATGGAGAACAATTCCAAGAGATAAACTCCCACTCGTGACAGCTGCTTGATAGGTTTAAAAAAGAGCATCAAATTTTATAATGTATCACATTGGTGATGACCTTTACAGGAACAAGAATCTCTCCCAAATGAGGGCTTCCAAACGTAGTCCATGCTCTAGAACCAGTTCTCCAACACCACTAAATAGCACAACCAACCTACTAGCAGGGAAACACAAGCCATATTATCCCCACCTATCGGTAACCATTTCGTCATAATCAAAACTAAGCGAGGCTTCAAAAGCAAGAAGGGCTCAGATTCCACACAACCTCCAGCATAAATAAAACCTTCATCTTCGGGATTCACAATACCCACTTCGAGTCTCCAGAAAGGTCGCCTTGCTCCCATACCACCAATCCTTTAGAGTACTATCTTACATAAATTTATACCCGTCTTACATCCTGCGTGTCCTATCTTACAACAAAACCTCTCATTCTCAAAAGAGAGCAGTCACAGTACCATTGATGAAATCCTCCTAGTAAGTTACTCAAGTCACCACTATTATACATCGAGGAGATGAACACCAACAAAACTTGGCACAATCAGGACATTACTAAGCACCGGATTGTGCTCACGGTCTGATTATAAACCGTTTGGGACTCAAAAAAGGGATGTGGTGGTGATGATGATCGAAAGAATTCAAAAACCGGAACAAAACTCGGTAATGATAGCCTTCCTTCCCCTCAATACATGTCGTACATGTCATCCGCCATTTGTACAAACGGAGTGCCCCGATCGAACCTTGAACGGTACTCCAAGTCGTCATGAGCAAACCTCCCGAGCCCTCCATAGCCAAGACCCCGGGGCTCGACGTAACCTGAACCAAATAATAAAAACTCCAGTTAACTACCAGTTCATTTGCCCAAACTTCCAAATCAAAACCAAAATAATCAAAATTCTGGGAAAGATGTAGAAATGAAAACGTCCGCAGCAAGATGTTAGTAGGACATCCTGAACAGGAGTCATCTAGAGGTACTTGCGTATGCTGCAAGAGGGGGTCCCGAGTTCTGCACTCTAACCACGTCCGGGTGACACTAGCTGGGCACACAGCGAAATACACTGCAAACAGAATCATATGCAACGCATTTGGATGTGTTTCCGTTCTGTAATTTTGCCCCGAAGCGCATTGAGAATGCAAAACTAGTTACTGGTAGAGAATCCATGCTGCTCACCTGATCTGTAAGCGCTGTCGATGTAAGGTGAGCTGTACGCCCTCGAGTAGGACGAATTATATCTCGTCGGACTGCTGTACCGATTCAGCGGCGCCCGATACGCCGAAGTATGATACCCCGGCGCCCGCAACGCGTTCAAGACCGGCTTCGTCGTCAACACTTGCCCCGTCGCAGGGCTCCCCGAGTATGCAAGCGGCTGAGTCGCCATCCTCCAGAACCTCGACCTCTTCTTCACGCGCCTCACTCTCCGAAGCGCCTTCTCCGGATCCACGTCCCCGGAGATAGTCACCAGCTGCTGGTACTGATCCAACACCACGTCGCGGACGCCTTCCAGATCCTCCAACGCTCGACGCACCTTGTCCACGCATTTGTCGCAGCACATGGGTACGCTGAGGACTAAGCCCTTCGGGTGGGACTTCACTTTGGAGACGGTCGGGACGATGTGCTTTTGGATGGCGTCTGGGGCAACGAGCGCGCGAGTGCGGTATGCGGGGTCGAGGTCCCGACGAGGGATGATAGGAGCGATGGGAGCGGGGGGGAGCATGTGGGTGCGGCGCTGGTAGCCGTAAGGGTCGGTGTTCATGATGAACGTGGGTTCAGGGGGGCCGTAAAACACCTGCAAGGGGATTTAGTAGCACGAGATTCATCAGCCCAAACATCGACACAAAAGGATGCACAACCAACACACACACACACACACCGGAAGAAACAACACCCCATGGAGAAACAATTCTCTCACATCGATCTTTCAGAATACCAGCGCTTTCAGGATGCGATGGCTCCCGAAAATCAGACCTCCATAGCACTCGAGATCGAGACGTACCTCTTGCACACTCGGCAACTCCACACGCTTCTCGTAGTAAGGATCCATGGCGAAGACTGACAGACAGAGTCAAGCTCTCGAAAACTAGGTACACTAATTACGGATTGGTGTTTCGCTGGCTTGAAGCTCACGATCCAAAGCTAGTATGGCCGCCACCAACAGTCCAACCCGATACACCAGAGGTGAGCTCTCACAACACTGAGTTAGTTGCTGTAGAAGATACAGATTCTTCTTCAAGCTCACAAACCAAAGCACAACAACGGTACGTTACACACTAGACGTATGAAATGTTCCGAACCCCGAGAGAAACAAACGCTGGCCTGAAGTTCCTGACTGCGAGTGCGGGATTGCTGGTGTCCCTCTCTCACAACAGTTACTGAGGAATGCGAAGAAAAATGAATCCCAGCTGGCGAGGGAGGTGGTCTTGAAGGCCGGGGAGGTCTAGACGTTTAACTTAGTAGATGTCCCTTCCCGAAGCCCAGCCATCTAGAAAATGCGCCGAACAGTTGGGCCCCGGTTGGTTCGGGCCCCGGTTAGAGGGTCCACGTTGGCTGAGATGGACCCCAAGGGGGAGGTACTGGAAGCGCTTGTCAGGCTACCACGTGGCCACTTTAGTAAAGATCTCACCTGGGAATCCGCCACGTACCCCCTTCCCGAGGAAAAATCAGGTCCCAGGGCCAGGGTCCAGGCCTCCAGGGTTCAGGGTCCAGGGTCCAGGGTCCAGTCTCCAGGGACGGAGCGGCGGCCCCTCAGTTGCTCAGTCAGTCCGGGCTGACTGCGTATTTCAGGGGCCGCTCTCAGGGGAGGGGCAGTGCTGCAGACTGCAGAGTTTCCTACCCTTTTTCTATTTGTGAGAATGTGCTTGGATTGCGTAATGATGAAGCCATGATTCATTCTACGGTACAGGTACCTATTTCTGATACTTTAAGCATTTCAGTCCGTAGGATATGGTAAATTCATTGAGAAATTGAGTTCCATGTGTGCAGACATAAGGATGAGGCAGAATGCATAAAAGAAAAAAACGATTTTTTTTCTTCCGAGAATGAATATTTTATTCAAAATAAATGTGGACTTTTCATTCAGACCTATTCCAGTCTCATAGACTTATCTATAACGGTTAGCTTTGGTACTTCTCTCTAAGCAAGGAGAGAATAAAGATAAGTGCACAAGAAGGCACAAGTAGAGAACCTTTTTCAATGAATAGTGCATCCAACTTTTGTCAACAATAGGTCACCCTATAAAGCCATCTTACGGGGGTTGTCATAAATAGATACCTCTATTGTACCCCCTATAGTTTTCATTGCTCGCCAAGCAACCTGAGTAGCAAAAAGAATTCTATTAAAATCATTTTTTTGAAAAATAAAAATTTGAAATTGGTTTCCTAAATTTCTATATATATGGAAAACTTTGAATGACTTCATTCTGATTAATGAGATTAAAGTTATGAGGAGTTTTAGTTGTGGGTAGTTTACAAGTAGTTATGAAATCTCTACTCTAAAATAAACTTTGAAGTACTTTATTTTACTCTAATTTTATATTTTTGAAAAATAAAAAAGATATCAGGTATAGATTTTTTATTACAACATTGCAACCATTGGGATTGGAATTTTTCAATTTCATAAATAATTCTTAACAATTTAGTATTTTGAATCATTCTCTACTTCTTTCTACTTGCTATTTTTTTCCTATATGTTGTACAATTGCAAATGATCTGAAATTTTTCAAGCATGTAGCCAACTTGCCTTGAAGAATGAATCCAAAGAGTTACAATCATTTTGGAAATTTATTCATAATGACCTAACCTTGTGCAATGCAACTGCACATTTTTTAGCAAGGGCAGAAAAAGGATTTTTGTCACTTCAAACGCCAATATCTTGCAATCTACATGGTAGAAAACTTTTGAATTTTTTTTCACATCTTCTGGAGCCAATGTATTACAAGATTCTATGATTTTATGTGTCCTAAAATGTTTTTTTTCTAAACTTTGATACTTCTACTAGAAATGGCAGTTTTGGAGCATTTTTGGTGAAAACACAATCAAAAAACTGTAGGGGTTAAAGGACAAAAATTCACTATTCGGTTCAATTTGCACAATAGTGAAAGAAATAGCTTCAAAATGTTGTTTGAAAAGATCTGTTCATTTTAGGTATTACAATCAATTTTGCAGTGGAGTTATACCAACATTTTGTTGTTGTTGTTGTTTTTAAAAATAAAAACAATAACCGTCCATTAAAGAGCATCTAAAAAAATTACACCAACAATTTCAGTTTGCTCAACTTTGAATTTGGTGACTAGATCCATATGTTAACCTTGTAATGTCAAAGAAGACTAACTCTTAATCGCTCCAACGTCCACTTTCTAAACAATATACAAATTGATATTCTTGTTTCTTTCTCTTTAGTGATTGGATGAAAGTCATGCTAATTTGTGGAGATACTTTATCAAGTTGTTGTCTTATCTATTGGTTGGATTTGGTGTTACTAGAATAATATTTTTCTAAAATTATAAATGTGGAAGCATGTGAAGTGGTTGACCAAGTCAAAATAGCATTGATTGTAGTTCAAAATTAGATTTGCAAAAATGAGGTTATAGATTTAAAGCACAAAAAGAATTCAAAAATTCACCATGTCAAGAAAACCTCATTTCAAATCCATTCCAACAATTTTTTTCTCAAAAAATGATAATATTTTGCATGTATTTGAATTTGAAAGGATTTTTGAAATTTTTCTTTCCAAATTTATAAAATAATATTGGTGGTAGCATTGGTGAATCTAACCGTATGGATGGAATATAAAACTTCTATCTTTAAATCAATTCCAAAATATTCTTTCAAATAGTACTTCATGTTCTCAATTTGTCAATTCTAAAGAAGACCATGTACGTTTAAAAGTTAACCTCTAAAGGTCAAAGACTATCAGTTTTCACCAAAAACACCCCAAAACTGCCATTTCTAGTATAAGTAACAAATTTTTGAAAAAAAAAAATTTTGGACATATAAAACCATATGATCTTGTAGTACGCTAGTTTGAGAAGATGTGGAAAAATTTCAGAAATTTCCACCGCGTGGATTGCAAGGTATACCTATATAATATATGCTGTACTTTGAGTTTTTTTTCCTTAAAACTTTATTTTGACATTGAAATGATTTCTTTAGCTTTTGAGCAATACTAACAATATAAAGCTTTTGAGTGTAGTTCATACTCTATTTGAAAATTTGGAAAAAATCCTTTAAAATAGTATTTTATTGAAGTTTGAAATTGAGGATCCATGACCACGTTTCTAAATGTAGAGTGTCACAAAATCTTTATTTGTACCATAATTTTCTATAATATATTATTATAGTGTACTCTTATTTCAAAAAAAAATTATCTTTTTGAGCATGTTTTGTATTTGATATGAGTTTTATTCACTTTTTCTTTAAAAATTTATGATTATTAAAAAAATTCCCAGGAAATCTGAAAATATATGATATATACTAGATATGTTGTTTTCATCTTGGAAAAATAAAAATGAAATATTTCATCATAAATAGCAATAAAATGGAGGATACAAAGTAGAGGTTTTGTGGTTTGACTACAAGGGCTTGGATTCCATCCTTACAAGGTTGAGTGTTAGAGCACCCCACCTATTCTTCCCTATCCTTGTCTCCATGGATGAAGGGGGATCAAATATGGGGATAGGGAATGCTCTTCTCTACCAGTGTTGCTCAATAATAAAGGTATATAGAAAGATAATTAGGAGTTCTTTGAGGTAGTCTAGACCATTTCTGCTAACTATCTAATTTTGTTACTCTACTTTTGGCCTCCATTCAATTCCAAAACTCATCCAAATTTGTCATTCTCTAACTAAATCATTGCGCTAATGCCATCAAAGGGTAATGTGTCAATCCTTTAACTTTGAAAATCCCAAGGCCTTTTTCCATTAAAAACACTCAAAGAGAAAAAACATTAAAAAATAAATAAATCGTATTTAATTCTAGAATCTTATACTTGATTGGTATATAAATATGTGGAAGAAATTTTAGAAACTTTGATTGTATAGATTGCAAGATATTTGCATTCAGAGTGAAGAAAACAAGTTTTTTTTTACACCTTGTTTGACTAGATTTTTTGGCTTCAAATCTTTTCAACTTAAATTTTTGCACTATTGACTTTTATTCTATAATTTTGTATGTTGAAGAATTGAGTTGAAAATCTAGAAAAAAAAATTCAAATTTAAAAAAAAAAATTTTCGGTCATTAAAAATTTATTAAGTAGAAGTAGGGTCAAGATTGAAAGAAAAACTAATCCACTAATAGCTCCAAGATGGAATTAATGCACAATAATCCCAATCGTGAGATTGTTCTAGCAAACAAGCTTAACCTTGTCTAACAAAATAATTGTAAAAATTATAAAACTTGCATTCAAAAATGAATCCTATAAGTTATTTTTTTCTAAAAGATGCTTAGATTGCCTAAAAAACAAGATCGTCCGTAACTTTCTCATCATTGATCCAAAGAGAACGAAACCAAGCTTCAAATGTAGACAAAAATATAATCTTTGAAGAAAAAAAATTAAACTTAGAGAAATAAAAAATTTTGTGATTTTTTTTGGGGTTGCCCCTCAAGTTGCTTTTTGGACTTAGGGTGGCATAATTTTTGCTCCCGGGCATCAAAATGATTCCCTATCTTCAAAAAAATTATTAAAAGAACCATGTAAAAAATTGAGATCACACAAGCCTACCCAAAATCCTAAGAGTCCCCCGTAGGAATTTTGGGACTTTCAGGGGTAATGGTGCACACTTAACTACCATTGGATACATGGAAAGGTGATTATGGGTTGTTTATAGAACGTTTATGACTCCACTCTATGAGCGGTTTTGTAATTCAACGGCAAACCAATTCAGAAATGTACAAAAATTATAATTTTAATCAAAAAAATTATAACTCCACTTAAGTTTGATTTCGTGCAACAAGTACACACCTTTGAGAAATATGTACCCCTCTTCGAATTGCCCCAGATATTCAAATTGCTAATCAAGGTGGTAATAGGCTTGTCTACTACCTTAAGGTCAGCTTACATGTGAGCTCGGTGGGCAAGAAAAGCAACTAGAAGACAAGAACAGTGCCACCGATGATCGGTAAGCGCAGAAGGAGGAGAGGTAGTTCCACCGATATTGGTGTAGAAAACTCTGTAGAAGGAGCATAAAAGTGCTTTCTCTATTTCGACATTGCTGACTGCTCCTACCCACCAATACATGTAAGTTGGCCCTTATATGAGGTCCCTTATATCCGGTTGAGCATGCAGGTCTGGGCATGCATATCCAATCTCAGGGATGCAGGGCCAGGGTGATGATGATAACTTACATCCAGATAGGGATAGGGATAGGGAGCAGCCCTGGTGGTGGGGATGCTCTTACTCTGTTAAAACGCCCCATGCAAGGAAGATGTCACTGAGCCTGGGCTGTCAGCGACTGGAGGTGGTTTTGTGTAGCCGGCATGAGAAAGCATTCCTGAGTCCTGACTGCTGCGAGGAATATTAAACAGGGGATTAGCCAATTGGCCGGGGTGCCCAGTGGCGTGATTAGCACGCCGGGTGTGTGAGCGCCTGCCTGGAGCGTGAGAAGCTGCCTTCCCAGCGCTCCACGGAAGGCGGGGGATTAGAAGCTAATAAGCGAAGCTTACGTCTAACTGAGATTCCACTGTAGCACTTGTCTGTATGACCACTCGCTCCCCTGAACCGGTAAGTTACTGGCGAATGACTTACAGTGGTGGCGATGGGCACCTGTCAGTGCGCGCCGGAAGGACGGACGGACGGGAGGACGGAAGGACGGAAGCCGGAAGGGCCTTTTCGCATCGTGCCGTGCCACTGTTCCTGACACGCTTGGGCAGCGGACGGAGCTTCAGTTTGTGGGGAGCGGGCCACTGGCCCCGCCGCAGGATTCAGGGTGCGCTCGCTTCAGCGTACGCGTCGGGGAGGGCAGAAGTTCAGGGTTGGCAGGCGGACCCTTCTGTGATACCGGAGATTTTCCATGCCAAACGCTTCAGTTGGGAACTGATGGAGCGGCATGTCCAGATCAGTGGCAGGGTTTTCTTCAAGAAAACCGTGTGCCGCTGTGCCGTTGCCACAGTATAAAAATAAAAAATAAAAATAAAAAAGTAATTTTCAAATGTTCTAATTCATACTAGTAATAAATTCGAAATTTAATAACTTTCACACTGGAGGTCCAAATGCCATGAAACAAAGTCCATGCATCCTTCCTGGCATAGAGCTTTTGGATGGTTCTGAAAGACGCGACGAGGGGACGCATGCATGATTCCAAAAATCTCACCCTAACAAACTAACAAACAAACAAACAAATAGACTCATATAAGGTATTTACAACCGCAGTTGTAGGGTAAGGATGGCATAAAATAATTCTAAAAATAGATAACATAATTTTTAGGAAAATTAATTTTTTCAAAAAACAAAAAAAATGGTATGGTGAAAAAAAGAATATTGACAAATTTTTTTATATTTTTAGCATTTGCCAAACCTTCTTTTTTGGAAAAAAATAAATATTCGGTAGAGAAGTGCTGACCTTGCCCTACACTTACGGTAGTGCGCCGTGTGCCATGTGCCATCGCCAAAGTCAAAGTGCTTTTCTAAAGTTTTAAATTAGAAAAAAATCAAAATTCAATATATTACACCATAGGTCCAAACACCATGAAATAAAGTCCGTACACCCCTCCTCACTAAAGGCTTTCTGATGGTACAAAGAATGCAACTAGGCAATGCATGGTATAGGAGATCTCACCATAACAAAAACCAAAAACAAACAGTCTAATTAAAGGTATGGACATTAGGTGGAAAAAATTGCTTAAAGGTGATACAAATGTTTTTGAGGAATATGGGGGGATGTATATCTCCTTTCTCAAAATTGCTAGAAAATCTTCATTTGGTATTGCTCTATTTCAAAGAAATACATAGATTTTCAGATAAATCTATGCATCTTTATCCACCTTATGAATTTTTTGTCCATGTTTGTGGATGTAAAAAGGTGATTGACTCCGATGAAGATTGCTTTCTTCAGTGCCCAAATGAAAGGAAATAAGATCAACCAACCTAAAAAAATGCCATGTTTCTAATTCTATCATTCTATATTGGCAACAAACATTTTGGTCTCGAATGTACATTGTCAACATATGATGACACAATTAGAAATGCCTTTTTAAGCAAGTCTACTTTCAAAAAACCTAATTGCAGGTCTTTTGTTTTCTCTTGTACTTTTTTTTAAGGGAAACAAAATTGTTTCTTACTTCTGTTGTTTTCTACTAATGGAGTGAGGCAATCACCTCAAAGGCAACATCTAAAATTGTAAGAATAAGCATTTGAGCATGGTTCATAGATACGAGAGAAATAAATCTTATTCTATTCTTCGGATTGAACATGGTTCCTACTATTAATCCTTATTTTGTGTCCGATTTTGGACATTATATAAGATTTTTTTTGTATATTTGATATAGAAGATCCATAAATTGAGTATATATACCAAGGTAGGAGGTTCTAAAAGTGCACATGCTCTAAAATTGCCCACCTCCTCAAATGTACACTATTTGTACATGTTGCTTTTTTGTAACCTTTAGCAATGTTCAAACAATGTACACCTTAGGAGGTGAGCAATTTTAGAGCCCTATGCCATTTCAACTTCAAAATTTCATAACTAATTCTACAAAGCTCCAAAAAATATAAAATGACTTGGATTAAATGTCAAATCCACTTGTTTCTCAAGGGAAATTTATTGAAAAATATTTCAAGAAGCTTCACCCCTCCGGAATTCAGTTTCAACTGTTGGATGGGCCATTTATGGGCCTACTACCTTAATGACAAAAGTTTATCCTCATATTGAGTTGAATCCAATGACTTGTAAAACTTCCAATTTGGAACATTATTGCACCTCCCACATGTTTGAAAAGCTACAAAATGGTTGTGTACTCTACATATATACTATCATATTTGAACATGATAAGGTTTAAATCGTAATGTGCTATGGAAATGAAAGATGTTAATTGTTGAATTATCAATTCAATGGTGTACATCTTGTAATATTTTTGTATAAAATTTGTAGTCTAGGAGTCAAATATAAAATAACATTTGAATGTTTTTCTATTGATGTTTAAAGATTACATTGTCTGAGTATTTTGTTGGATCTTATTAGGAGTTTTACCCCCTACTGAAGGAGCAGACATTCAAATTTTGAGCAACGGATGATTTCACATACATTCCAAGCATGCAAAATATGTTTTTTCATCCATCAATTTTTTTGAAGATTCTTGTGTTAGTTCTTTAATATTTATATGATATAAATTTCAAAAACATTACTTTGCAAATATTCTATAATTGAAAGAGTATTGATAGGTACAAGCTCAAAAATGGATTTCTTTTTTGTTCAGAAAATGACCCTTCAAAATTGACTTGATTAAAAAAAATAAAAATAAAAATCTTCAAAATTTACTATGATTATAACTTAACATTTTAATCTTATAGAAAAGCAATCATTGTAATAATCACAAATATTCCATTTGTAATTAATTATAGAAGGAATTTTTTATTTTGTCTTCAAATATTTAAAAATATAGGATTGTGTGCTAGTTGATCCAATTGTATAGATATGATGATCTATAGATTATATTTTATAGCTATCATTTGATAGTCATTATTAAATTATTATTCTAAGTTTTATTTTTTAATAAATTCTCACAATTTAGAACATTTGGACTTTCCCTTAGTCTTGTAGGTGTTAAGAGATTCTTTAATCTTTTAGCATGCATTTTTAGGATAACTAATAAATAAATTATAAAATTTGAAAGTGATAAAAATTACTATTCTCAAAATATCCCGTTAGAATAGTAGTTATTCATTTCAGACAAAATTTGTGGCAATCAATTTTGTTGTTAGAATAAGATGCAGTTACCTCAGTGCTTGTTTTCATGCAAAGTTTTGCCAAAATCTTTACCTAATTTAGACATTCTCTACCTTGACTCTAGCAAAACAAAAGAAAATAGAATGGAATCACCAAAAGCATCTTCAAGAAATATAAAGTTTGAGCCTTTTGGGATGAAGTTTATTTATTTTAATTAATATTATGGATGATAATATTTAAATAATGAATGAACAAAGAAGGATGATTTTTGGACTGTATACAATCTAAGGGACTTTTTGCATTATTAGAAAAAAATTAAGAAAAATTAAAAATCACTAACCTTATCTAAGGTGGAGTTTGCTGATATTGTGTGAGTCAGATCTACAAAGATGCATATTAGAGTTTTCAATGTGCCCAAAGTCAACATTTAATATGAGGGGATGATCTAAAGCATCTTGGATAGATCTTGTATTGTTATCCTACATGTAAGAACATTGTACCTTGAATCAATTTTTTTTAATGTACATTAATTATATAACAAATCAAGTTGATTCTTTCTCTTCCTACATAATGGCATCTTTACAATGCGACAAAAGCTTCCACAAAAAAAATTGTCGCAACCTACTTTATAATAAATGCATGACAAAGTTGGCACATTTCTACATACAAAAATTCTGAAAATAATGTTGGAAAGATGCTAAAGATAGATCTCATTTGCAATTTTTTTCCACCCTATGTAAAATTCACCTCTAATTTTGGCATTTAATTATAGAATTTTTTTTTGTCAACCTTGTCTTACAATTATAGCAATGTACAGTACACCAGTTTAGATTTCTTTGTGACCGGTTTGGATATATGTAGTTTATCCTTGCTGTTTTTTGCCATTTCTGAAGTTTCCTTGTTTTCTAACGTCATTGTCAAGGGATCTTCAAAAAATTCTTATTTAGAAGGAAATCAAGTGGATTTTTTTGTAAGGGATTTTCATAAATTCTCCTCAAATCCCTTGTGGTACAATCCAAATTGATAGAGTTTACAACACATTGACACCTTACATTTCAATGTGGTTTCTACCTAATATTTGGTAGATTTGCAATTGTCCCATATCAATTGTCAATGATACCATGAGATTGGACACATAAGACTTGTAAATTGTCAAACTTCATGTCAATGAATTTTATTCACATAAGTCTAACATTTCTAAAATTTCTATGTTTAGAAATCTAACAAATTTTATAATATTTGAAATTGTAAAATGTTAAAACAAATGAAATGTACATATTACTAATATTTTGAACTCTTGAAATTTGAAAAAGGATCTAGGTTACAAATTCTGAAATATATAAATCAATAAGATTGGAAATTCAAAGTCTATATATTAGATAGATACAAGCCTCCAAAATCTACAAATTGTTTTGATTATGTGCACTAACTTCTACATTAAATTTAGATTTAAGAGGCTTAAATCTACATTCTAGAATCTTGAATTCTATAGATTGAGCTGATTTGGAATTGAAGACATCCTCAAATAACACTGAAAAATGCACAAATTCCCCCTTCAATAAAATTCCCTGTCTCACATTTCCCTGTGACAGCCACATTCCATGTGTGTACAAATAAAAGGGAAAAAAGAGGAATTCTTGCAGGGAATTTCCATTATAGTGTATACATGGGACTTTGAAAATGCTCCTTGTAATGGTACAATGTTCCTCTCCAAAATGCTTGTCCAAAATATTTTTCAAATATCTATAAAATGAAAACCATTCAAATTCTGAATCAAGTGCTCTCAATTCCTACTCTTCAAAATGAACCCTCAACACTTTTTTCATGAATGCTAAGCCGGTAGGGTGCTCTAAAAGTGCCCCTACTCTAAAGCAACCTCTAGCACGGAGGTACCTTTTTTCTTCTTTCAATGTACTAGCAATGAGCATTTCAAGAGGGGTTGCTTTTAGTGCCTTTTATGTTTCAACTTCAAAAATTCTTAACGAATTCCATGAAGGTCTCCAAAATATGAAACAACCAAGGTTAGATACCAATTCCATTTTTCTTCTTACGCAAATTTACTGAAAATTGTTTTGTAAGGAGTCTAGCTTTCCTCCAAATGCAATCAGCTCTTAAAAGGTCACTTGAAGAGCAGACTACCTTACATGTGATGGGGGTAGTCCTCACCGAAGTGGACCTCCATTTTGTATAGGGCAATGCCCGATGATGAAAGGCCATTGTCCGATGTAAATCACGAGCAGAACTGGATGAATATTGGGGATGAGAAATCGAATTTGGATGAGGAATCCGTAACGCTCGATTACGCAGGAAATCCCGTGCAATCGAGCATTACGCTGCAGAAGCCTCCCAGGAAATGAACGACACATTTCCTGGGAGTGGTTTACGAGTGCAAAACCGACAGCGTTCCCCAAATAGAAGTCCTGGGCTTCCACCCTGGGTGCTATGAAAAGGCTCAGAACTTGCATGTCAAAAACTTGATATGTGTGTTAATTCGCTACCTTAAATTGTCTTTGTACGAACAAGAGCTGTGGCCGCATTTGGTACAATGTTTTGAGTGCAGTAATGGTCAACGTTTGATCCAGTACGACAATTTATCGCAAGTATGGATACTTGGACAAGCATCCACGAAGCGTGTAGAAGTGCAACTGAAGTCATACCCAAGGTACTGAAAAAGGATTGCCTACAAGTTAAAAAAGGTTGGGCTACCCAAACATGGCACATCCTGCACCCTAAAACCAAATATCTCCGACTAACATCCATTGGCCATCAGGTCCAGTCACCGGACTTGTGTGGCTCAAAATGACTTGCGCATGCCCTTGGGTGGCAAATGTACTGTACCAATGCATTTGCTCAGAAACTTGGACCACTTTTTAGTTGTATGCTCGCCAAACTCGGGCAAAATCTACACTGATGAGTGAAATGAGGTTGCCTCTCACTGATTTTTCAATGTTTTACACTATATAAATATTTATTGTTATTGAACAAGGATGCGTATAATTTTCATCGACCCAAAACCACATGTGTGGCATGGGTTGGTGCTTTAGTTTAGGGCCTAGTTGAGAGAGTTGTGTGTGCCTCCATGTAGACAAGCAATGAGTTATGAGGTAATTTTCTTAGATAAGGCAACCTAATTTCACTATTTTGTGTAGAGCATCATAGCCATCAACATTCATCCATCATCAACTCCACAAGATGGACTGTAAGGTGAGCACCAACAAAAATGAAGTTTTAAATTTTTTTGGAGTGATGACACTCCCTTTAGAGTTGAAAGGAATAATCCTTTGTGTAAGTTAGGTGCACAAAACAAGATTTCAACACAATATAAAGAGCTCTCCCCAATGTAAAATAAATTATTCTTAAAAAATCCTTGTGTGTAGGACATAAGTGCAACTATTCATCCTTGAAATTTTGCATAAAAATGGGAGGTCTTGTATTCTCTTTGTCACAACAAAATTACTTATTGGTTGGGGGTGCAATTTCTTCTACAAATAACACATTTTCATAATAAAACATGGAGATTATATTTTGCTTTTGTATACTAGGAAGCTTGCAATTAGTTGGAAGTTTATAATATCTAGTGCGTTGCACGGGTGGGATAAACAAGTTATACACTCTCAAAACTAAAGCATTACAGCTGAAATATGCAACACATGGGGTACAACGTTAGTTCGTCGTTTCATTTCTCCTGAAAACGCTGTTTGTCAAAAGGGTTTCAACTTTGCTGAATTAATTTCAATAGTGACAAACCAGGGGATTAACAGGACACAGGACCAAAGGAACCTCCAAGGGGTCTTATTATTAGAACAGGCAACCTCTTATTGCAGTGTGCACCAAGTGTAGAAATTACTAAAATAGAAAGCGATCGCCTACATGAATAATACCTCAGATGACTAACCATTACTCCTCCGCCATACCAACCTACAAAATACAGGCCTGTTGAGTTCCTATTCAGGGTTATTTCCCAAGGCCATCACATAAATGGTTAATTTACAACTTGCTGATGTATCCTACAACTCCGTGACTCCCCTAAAGCTGAGGTAAAACCATGCAACGAAAGGTTATTGGAAGGGATGGAAATGATGCCTCAAGTCCTCGGGACGGCATATCTGTCCAGCAGGCAGAGAGAACTTGAGAACCGCTTCTTTGACCATCTTGTTGGACACTTGAGAGTGCAGGATGTGCCCCAGGAGCTCCACCCCCTCCACAAGCCTTGGCCCTGGAAAGCTGAAGCAGGAGTGATCGCAAATGTAGACTTCCCTCCTCTCCACAGCAGGTATGGACCAAAAGTCTGGAATGCGGCCAAGGATCTCCAGCTGTAGAAGCAACAAGACTGCCTCAGTAATGCACTGAGTAGAA
The DNA here is from genome assembly GCA_951230915.1 of Antitrichia curtipendula. Taxonomy (NCBI): domain Eukaryota; kingdom Viridiplantae; phylum Streptophyta; class Bryopsida; order Hypnales; family Leucodontaceae; genus Antitrichia; species Antitrichia curtipendula. The sequence continues at coordinate 30,762,364 of OX579636.1, forward strand.
CCAGCACGCGATAAATGATGCAAGCACGCATTCATCAACCTATTACAGTATGGGTTCACCTACTTGATGGTCAATTCATACTCTAGCGAGATGAAATTCGGGATGAAAATACATCCTAATATGCAAACCCCAAGGTGCAGACTTCAACCTAGTTGATTAAACTTAACTTTGGGTGCGGGCAGGGCCTTATCCATTAGAAGTACCACATTTCACTTTAAAAACCATAATATATGTCTCCCAAGTAGAACTTCCATAAAGTAACAGGCCTCCTACGACTTACTATCAACTCGAGGTGAAGTATTGTTCCAAAATGGAAGCAGCATAAAACACACATTATCTGCATTGAACAAATAGTTTTCCCAGAAGTATGGTGAAGTGACAGAGATCAAAGACGATCCCATAAAAGACAGCAAGCAAGAAAAAGGATTACCTCTGCCAAGCTCCGATCCAGGCTGGACCAGCGTGGGGCTAGAATAAGAACTTCTGGAGCATAAGCTGTAAGCCGTTGAAAATGCAACGTTTCTGGCGGACACCCAGGTTTTTGCAGCCCTTCAGAACCCCCAGCCAGCGTCACCATTTCGAACGCCCAGTGTCCTCCCAATTGGAGCGGATCCATCCCTTGAAGTAACAAAACCCGAGGTCTGTCTTGGCTGGCTACTGCAGCCGCTACACGCCGAAGCCGAGCTCTAAGTGAGTCAACAAGCAAGCATGCTTCAGAGTAGAGGCCAACAGCTTCTCCCAAAGTCATTATTGAAGCTAAAGTATCGGTTACCTGCATCATCAAGATAAAAAGTAGTTGCAATCTATGAGCTCAGAGACGACGCTGCTTTAACCCCTAAATGCCCAAGGCCTTTTTTGAGCTTTTAGGAATTTACTCTAAATTCAACAAAAAGCCAACATTTTGATAAGCTGTATCAATTTTTTTTCAATTGTAACCATACAAATTCAAACTAGACACATTAGAGATCACATACGAAAAGAAAACACAACAATATCACTTATGGAGCAAAAGATTATAATGTTTGATCACGAGGGTGTTAAAACTGCAAAAGTGATTTGAAGTCTTTTAATCCTCTTTTCACATGTCAAATCCAAAAAGTTGGTCACTAAAAAAATATGAGGATAGAGGGCCTAACATGCATATCCCCAATCAATTTATGGCTTCCTAAAATCTACTCTAAATTTTTTTTAAATGAATTTCTAATGTGATTTTTTCTCCAAGATCTAGTGTATCTAAGGCTCATCTCCAAGAGTCCTCTAACACTATGGAAAGTCAAGATTGCAATGGACACCCTTGCACAAAATCTTGAATACAAAAATCATAATCAATCATTTCCAAAATCGGATTGTTGATGCTAAAATTAGACTTCAAAAGAATTTCCCAAAAATATAAACCACTAAAAATAGCAACTCGGTTAGGTTTTATTTAACTTCGAAGTATTGTCGACATCAAATTTGGTGCCTCGGGCATGTAGGGGTTAAGAGGAGCACAACCAGAAATTAATAAAATTAGCGTGCTTTCCACCAATCTCAAGTCAGAATTCAAGAATTTTCAGAAAGAAGGCAAACTTGTAAACCACGGTTTGAAAGTCACTCTGCATCGTGGTTCCCTACCGTTTTAGGACTGAGAGTGACCAATTTGGTGATGTTCATGCTAACCACTCCAGCCTTCGCCAACATCGAAGTCAGTGTCGTGTCATGCATATCGCATTGTTCACAAACATCCTGCAGTACACAGTATCGTTATTGTTCTATGACACCGAATAGAATTGGTGTTGGCAAAAGATTATATGAGGTCGTGAGATTGAGAGCTGGCCATTAGAATGTTAATACATCCACAAGAATCAGGTCCATCCAACTGCAAGAAAATCCTTACCTGAGAAATAATAAGATCAGGTTTCGCTTTACTCAACCATGATACATCCAACCGGCAGTGGCTTTCTTTCTTGGCTGCTAAAGTTTTCATCTGTCAGAAAACAGTGAGCAAAAGCATCAGTAAGACATAACATCTACTCCATCACAGGAACCAAAACAACATGTAGAATCTAATGAAACTGGTTCTTTCGGACGAAATTAACCGGGCCTCAAGACTGGAAATTACGTATATTTCCAGAGATTCAAATTTTAATCGTCACTGCGACAGTCTGATGTCGATCTAGCAAAATGGGATTTTGTTCCCTTTAAGAAAAAAAGTGATGAATATCGAATGGTAAAACGGCAACACTGAACTTGGATAAACACAATTCAGATACTTACCGCAAAGTCCACGTTCTTGCTAGACATAGAAGCAATATCCACTTTACTCGAACATACCTGATGAGGGGAACAAAAGCACAGAATAAAATCAACCTCAATCAGCAATAAACTGATCCAAAGAAGCACCAAACGATGAACCACCATCCAGTAAAGGTCAAAACAAATCTCAATAGCATGAAAAACTTACAACGTGTCGTCTTGTTTTGACCCCAGGTGGCCTATCACACATATCCGTTATTGCTATTAGTCGATCTCCTGCACCTGAAGTCACCAATCCACAACCAAAAATGAGACTCAACGGCAGAATACAAGATTAAAGAAAAGTAAAAAGACGAATGCAACAAGCATTCTTTCTCAACAAATGAACAATACAAAAAAAATCCAGTTTGTTGCTGTTTCTCTTTGTTCCAGCCGAGCAAAACAGAGAAAACAACTTCAAAACAGAGAAAGACGTGAGCTTACCAATCTCTATTAGAATCTCTGTGGCGGAAGGCAGTAAAGAAACTATCCGCTCTGGCAACCGTTTCCCATTCAAAGGTTTTCCGATCCTACTATGCAGTTGTTGCTGACCAACATTTAATTTATACTTTTGACCATTCCGAGGCCTTTCTAAAGTTAGGCGACTGCCAGAGTCTGAATCGCTTTTCCTAGAGTCATCCAGGACGTTACCTTGGCCGCGCACACTACCACTTGTTGTGATCCTCATTGACGGTAAACCAGAGCCATTAGAAGATACAGTTTCAGATTTACCCAAGTGATTAGAGGGCCTCATTCTGGTGGTTTCATGCTGAATAAGATCTGAATATTCACTAAAACTATTACCTCTCTGGTGCCGTCCTATATTCAAACTATCGCTACCATTGCACTGACTATCACCAGATTTACCCCATACTTCTGATTCAGACCTCACTAACCTGTTAATACTACCGCCCGTATCAAAGGACTCTGACCGCCGGATTTGAGATGCTTGAGGTCCTTCAAACATTGCATCAGAAAATGCTCTCGGAGATAAAGACCTCACTCTCTCAAAGATGCGGGTATGGGAGCCTTCCTCTTGCGCAGCCAGGATAATTCTCGACAATGGTTGAGTTTTTGTGGTACTTTCTGGCGTATTGATCTCGGTTAGTGTGATACTAGAATGATAAGGCACGAGCTCCAGCGAATCTTCTCCCAGAGCGGCTGCTACAGCAGCAGCGGCCGCTGCCCCAGCGGCAGCCGCCGCCACTGGCCCGGCCCCTGCAACAGCTGATGCAGACGCAGCAGCAACAGCAGCAGCTTTCGTAGTATTTGTTCTGAAGCAAAATAGAATGAGCTTTAAGTATCCAACAAGGAGGATGTAAGCATAATTACTATCCAATAACTTGTAAGGTCAAAAGATATGCATAAAGATGTCATTTGTTTCTCTGAAGAAGATACCTGCAGCACTCCACAAAGGCAGGTGCCACGGTGGGATTGCTGCCAAAATGCAGGTGTACAAAGCTCGCCATTGCATTCCCCAACATAAAACCTTCTAGTTCCTCTCGTGCTTCATCATAATCAATTTTCATCGTCAACCTGATCATTGTTCACCAACGTCAAGAACAAAATAGACAGAATTGTGGAGGTTTGCGAGGACCACCCAACAGAATCAAAAGCGTGGCTTAACCCCTAAAGGTCCAAAACATAATGGTCTCAAATGACCAATTCGATTGATCATATTGTGAAAGATATAAATTCACTAGGGGGCCAAGTTTCTATAACCAGAATCGATGAAGGACACTGAATACCGGTATAAGGTCAATAAATATAAGAAACTAGGACAAATGAAAGTTTCCCTGTGACCCACACAAAACTGCTGAACAAAACAAGAGGACAAATTTCGGCCCTTTGGTGCTCAAGGAGTTAAAATCAAATTCAACGATTGCATTATCCTGGCGCGGCGTGACACATGACTGTCAGAGAGAAAGACTCACCCTCTAGGACAATCAGTGATCTGGTTTCCTTGAGGATAAAATATCTCACTGGAATGGTATACTTGTCCTCGAATTTCACCGACGATTGCTGGAAAGAGTACACAGTCATTCCGAGGTGTGACCTGCCAGCACCCATAATGTAATATGAATATGATAGCGGGATGTCTACCTCCGAAAGGATGCATCCAGGTTAGAACTCGTTGAGTACCCCTGGTTTAGTATGTAAAACTATCCCCAAGAGACTACTCATTCATGACGGCCTTAATCTGAATAAGGGGATGGACGTCAAATTCCTCACATCAAACATGAGATAAGAACAATAAATTGAAACAAATCACGACAGTGCACCCACAGAAAAAAAACAATGAAAAAAACATCAATAATTTACATCACGTTATCTTTGAGAAAAGAATCGAGGAACCAATAATATGATGGACTTAATAAAGACCCCAAACCGGTAGTGTTCTCAACTACCTCATGACTCACCGAAGGTTAGCCTCAGGTGCAGTATCTAATTAAAAACAACCATGACTTGACAACACAATCCCCAGATAAATTGTGTAAAACTTTTGCAGCATTGCAATATAAACGAAGGGCAGAAGAAAACCTACACAATCTTGAATAGGAAATCAGCAGCGAAGCACACATGATAGAACTTGACTCACCTTCACATAGCCTTCATGCTTGACAGGTTGAGTGCGCGTAGCAAATGGAAATACCCCACACATAGGAAACACCTCCTCATCTGAGCCCTGCTTGTCAGCACCAAACCAATAAGAAACTAAGATACTGAAAAATGAACGAACTGTTCGGGGGATCAAAACCAAAACAGCTACATAGGACAAATAGTTCTCCCAACTAAGGAAATGCCCACTACAGTACTTCCTTGCTGGGAAAAAAGTTGTAACCAGTTAATAGTCTGAAAAGAAAGATACCTCAATGCCTTGTGACAAATACATAAGGCCTCCACACTCGCCATAAACAATGCCCCCCGCAAGAGCAAAAGCTCGAACAGCATACAGCAATGGTTTGTTGGCTGATAATTGCTCCACATGAATTTCTGGATGACCTCCACCAAAGATGATTGCATCCAACCTGGGTGGAAGCGAATCCCGCAATGGAGAAAAATACACCAGTTCTGCTCCAGATTCTGCACATAATCAAAGTCATAAGATGATAGAATCATACGAACTGCAGTAGATTTCTAGACATAAGAGCTTTGTAGACTGGCAACTGATATATGATGGGATCACACAAATTTGACACACAGGTGGCCTCTTGCATCTAGCAGGAGAAATAACTCAGAATATCCAGTGAAGCTGTGATTCACATTGTGTCCATACCTTCCAGAAGATTTAGATTGGCCTGATAGTAAAAGCAGAAAACTTCATCCCGTGCAATTCCAATTCGAACATACTTCCCTGCAGGTGGTGATGTCGGACTTTTACAAGAAGATGCGTCCTCGGCCAACTCAATGCTGTTCAAGGGCTCACAAACTGCAGCTGCTTCTAAGACGGCGTCTAAATTGATGTGTTGCTCTACCAAATCAGCAAGTCGCTGAATGTAATTAGACGAGCTGTCGTCGGCCTCTGTTGAAATTATGCCCAAGTGCCGTTGAGGGAGCTGAATATCCGCTGTCTTCGGAACACCACCTAGGACTTGAATGCCGGGTTCAGTTGTCAAGACTGCCTCTGTAAGCCACGCAGTATGAGCAGGACTCCCGACCTGCCGAGACAATTGATTTTCAGTTAACCCCTAGAGCCTCACCTATCCACACTTCATCCATATGAATATTTTGAAAATCCCACTTCATCAATCCAATTGGTAATCCTTTAAGAAGCTGCCCAGAAAGAACGTGCTATATAGGAAAGAAGAGGAAAGAAGACAGAGGATGCTCTATATTATTGAGTGGCTATTTTGGAGTACCTGATATTGTACATAATCTATTTAGAAAATCTTGTTAGTCTTAGTTTGAACACCTATGTATAACAAAAGCTCAGAAACACACTCAGCTTTGAACATTATGGTGAAAATAAAATCCATCAGCTTCTTAAATAGGCTCGGAGACGGGGATCGTTATTACCTTATTAAACACAACACCTGCAAATTTAAGGGCAGGATCAAAAGTAGTGTAACCCCGAATGATGGCTGCCGCACTGCGTGCCAGAGTCCAGCAGTCAAGTACTAACAAAACAGGTGCAGACAGAAGCTTGGCCATTTCGGCAGTGCTTCCCACATCCGATCTGCCATCTTGACCATCATACAGGCCCATGACGCCCTCCACAATTGCAACATCCGTGTCAGCCACCCGTGCCCTAAAACATGCCAGATTCACATCCCTGCGAAAGACCACCCAAATGGACATCCTCAGGTTTCCTCTAAGGATCTAACATTCAGAATTCACTAATCGAGAATAGTTGTTGGAAACACAAGATGCCACGCTGGAGAACAGAACATTCTTGGGTACTACGGAAACTGGTTGTTTCAGATGAATCAATATACTAAAGGGACACAATGTAAACTTCATCGATTAAAACACTCAAGTCACTCAAGTTACCTGTTCAGCATCCAACCATCGAGGTTATACGAGTTGCGACCTGTGGCAGCACTGTGGTGCATTGGATCCAAAAAATCTGGTTTTCCCCAAACCCCAATGCAAGAAGAATTTTTAGCAATGGATCATCAATCAGAAGCCATAAGGTAGATGATAATAAAACAGTTTGGGACCTGCTTCTGTCTCTTACACTGACCCTATGACCAATAGCAACTCATCCATTCATATTACCGTAGCAAGTGATGTAAGCATGACCTGGTTAAATGTCAGTAGCATCCGATTTTAAAATGGAAATGAGACTGTATACTATCCTTCAATAGTGGTCTATAACCTCCCACTTTGAATGATCGCATGAGAAATTCATATACAGTGACACCAAATTCATCTCGACAGATTTGGCTCTTGTACCCAAAGTGATCTGTCCAACCTCGTAGAAGCTACACGAAAAATGGATATTAGAAGACCTTGCTGAGGATTCAAAAATCATAAACCCACCTGGTCCAATCTTAAACGGCTGGACCCGCAACCCTCGTCGGGTGTACGCAGCCATGAGTGCCACAGCAATGGAGGTCTTGCCAACCCCACTGCATGTCCCTGCCACCACAATGGTCCTCATGTTGCCTCCTTTTGCAATAAATCTCCTTCCCCGGCCGGTGTGATCACCAAACTACGTCCATTCGAGTCTCGTGACTGCACTTGCCCCAATGCATTTGCACCAACTGTCACACTCAAATGCTGAGATTGGAAGTCCTATGTGCGAATCCCTGTGTCTTTCACACCCTAGCCTGTGACCAAAGCTTGGGTTCCAGCTCCAACAGGAAGACTTTTGCCAGATTGACTCCACGAAACTTCTTCATGTGAACCGTTCATGCCGCTACCATGCATCGATGATCTCTACTGCCAAGCCAAGGTTGGGGGTCGAGGTTTCCAGAATACTCTCAAAGGAGGAGCTCAATATGCACTCCTCATCCCAAGTGGCGAAGGGTTAATCTTGCTCCTTCGAGTAACCCTACAACCTAAATTAAATCAGTCAAGATGACACCCTAACTTAAGATTCCATCATCGTCCTCTTCCCTGCGAGAACGAAAACCACGCGAAAACTGAGATACTAAGGACAACAAAAACAGAAGCAAGAATTAGCACTAAACAAAAAGAACAATCTGAAAATGTAAGCTCGCAATCAAAGATTGCACAAGCCCACTCAAAGAAGAGTATCAGATTACAGAGCTTCAATTGTCAAGTCCTACCTCACGTCACCTAATTGCCCTCCTCGTCCTAAACCCCACCAACCCAAGGATATTTATTAAAAAATTAAAAACTTTCACACCCTCTCCGAGAATGTCCCAGCCTCCATCTCCAATTTCCCACTAACTTAGGCGCTTACAAGAATTCCTGCGCCATTCCAACTCTGTCTTGAAACGACTCCCCCACGGCCCCAATCACAGATACCGAACTCCCCAAACGGACGGTGGAGAAAGCCCTCTCCACCCAAAACCCCGAACATTCAAAAAACAGCAATTACATCTCAACTTCCAAGAATCACGTACAGCAGTATAGAGTACAGACTGCCAGATTATTATGCCCGATTACCCCCAGTCTGTCACGACTGGCGGAGAAAACAAGACGGAAGGACACCGACAGCAGCGGTCACAGACGGATTGATTCGTACGCATGAGGAGGAGCACAGTCACCTGTACAGGCACCTCCCTCCCTCTCATCAATCGCAACAGGACAACCCCCAGAAAATAAGAAAAAAGAATAAGCCTATGATACCACAGCAACTGCTGCAACAACCAAAAAGAGAGACAATCCAAATCCAGGGGAAAAGTGTTGATGATTCCTACCAACAACAAATTGAGCGGTGATGCTCCAATCTGTTTTCTCTCTCACACTAACAAGTACACTACTGCCCTAACTTAACGCATGCTGTATCGGTCTCGATTGCTTTTGAAAATCTAAAAGAGAAACACCTTCTTCCAAGAGCGAGGAGCAGCAGCTTGAATGGGATTTCGGATTTCTCCGTTGGATTGCGCCAACCAGGGCTTTCGAAATATCCGCCTCGCAGGCAAGGCGAGACCCAGTTCCCGTTGCAGGTCCAGAGCCCGGGAGCTACGACTAAGGCCAGCCAGTGACCCCTTTCCCACTGGATCAAGTTAGGTGACCGCGCCAAACTGGCCGAGTTGGAGTTGGATCCAATCAGATTTGAAAGGAAAATAAATAAATTTAAAGGGAATAGTTAAAAAGTTAATTTAATTTTTTTTTAAATATCCAATGTTACCGGTATACAAACTTCATCATGTCATGTACATCCAATGAGTTTTAATGAATGTTCCGTGACTAGTAGAATGATGGGTCTTGGGCATCAAAGAATAGTGATAGAGTTTGGTGCCCAAAGCCCACATTGGTACCAAGCTAGTGTCAATGTGCGCATTAGGCATCATATTCTAACGCTACTTTTTGGTGCCTCAAGATCATCTGTAATTTTCTATTTAAATGTAGATTTGGAGAGTTGTGTAGTATGAGTGTTTCGGAATGAAAGCAATTGTTAAAGATCTCTTGAGAGTTGAAAAAGATGTATTCATAATTTTGTAACGATTTTCTATTTGCAAAGGTAAGTACCAATAAGATATGTTCCATGTGAGGCAATGATATTACAGACATCGATGTTTCAAAGCTGCAACAATGTCAAGAGTATAAATTGAAATTGATCTCATACATTCAAAATTTTATGAAATTGAGAACTACAAAGTGAAATAACTTTAACCCCTAAAGTTCCATGCCTATGTTTTCACTGAAAACGCTCAAGAATTGCCATTTTTAGTACAAGCACCAAATTTTTGAAAAAAAACTTGTTTTGACACGTGTAACATTATAATCTTCTAATATGCTGACTTGAGAACATGTGGTAAAAATTTCAGAAATTTCCACCGCATGGATTGCAAGATATAAGCATTCAAATTCACTTAAAATCATTACTTTGACCTGCAAAAAACCGGGCAGCTGCACTTCAGAAGCTTAGTTTTCTATGAAAAAATGTCCCAAATGGTGGTGCTTCTTTGGATTCTTTTTCCTAGACAAGTTGGCTACATGCTGAAAAAACTTCACATCATTTGGAATTGTACAACATATAAGAAAAAAATAGTAAATAGAACAAAGTAAATAATGATTCAAAATTGTATATAGTTAAGAGTTTAGATATTGAATTGGAAAATGCCAATCCCAATGGTCAATATGTTGTTATAAACAATCTACATCCTATAATTTTACTTTTTTCAAAAAAAATTGAAAATTGAGTAAGATAAAGGACATCAAAGTTTATATTAGAATAGAGATTCTATAACTGCCCGCAAACTAAAACTCCTCATAACTTTTGACTCATTGGTGAAAATAGAATGATTAAAAGCTTTCCATGTATATATAACTCTAGAAAACCAATTTCAAATTTTTATTTCTGAAAAAAGTGATTTTTTTTATCTGCCTGGACTGCCCAAACAAGAAAAAAAGTAAAATATTAGGCCATAACTTTTGACTTGTATTTCCAAATGTCATGAAATTTAGTCCTTATGAAAGATATTCCTCGCGCACAACTTCTATTAAAATTTCAGCCAAAAATATGAAAATATCTAGTCACAAGTACCTGCCCAAAATTTCAATACTGCCAAATAACGCATGCTGGTCCTTTAAGGGTTAAACTTCAAAAGTCTATTTTCAAGTTATGTAATATAAACACATAAGAAAGTATTAAAATTTGGAAAATTATTGTCATGCCTCTTGGTAACATTAACTTCTTTGAACTTTAGCCCCAAGTTGTTAGTTTACTTCTAATGACACCAAGGATTGTAATCTCCTAACCGTGCAAATGTCATGTACCAACAACCACTACAAGGTAAAGGGGTGTTTTAAGTGAGTTTTAAAATATAGTCCTAGACATAAGATTATAAGAAATGACCTTTTAGGAGATTTTCAATAAAAACTTATTAGAAACACATGTATTTCTTGTAAATTTTTACTAAAAATCTCCTTAAAGGTCTTTACTTATAATCTTATGTCTAGGGCTATATTTAAAAACTCAATTAAGACATCCTTTTCTCTTGTAATGAATGCTATGTTCTGATACTAGTCAAAATTCCTCCACAATTTCTATCACTTAACTACCACAAGCCACATCAGACATGTCATTTGATGGCATGGGGTGGAACTTCCATTGATATCCAAGTGCCCGGTAGCAACATTATTCATCACCAATACTAATTGTCCTTGAACAGTACCCAACTCCCTATTAGATCCAAATAACTCCACTTTAGGACTCACTTCATGATTCATTAGTCATTAGTTAGAATTCAATGTTAGAGCCTAGTGTAGAGTGATTAACCATTCAATAAGTGCTAAGGAGTGTTAAAGAGTTTCTAAGAGCATTCCATAGTGTCATGAAAGTGGTGGTGAGTCTCTGTCACCAACTTCATCGCAAGCGGCTTTTTTGGCTTACCATTTTGGAGTGAAGAGGGAGACTACCCTTCTTTATAGTATTCTCTACATAATTCAATAAACCATCCCTTCTATAGGTCACTAAGACATTCAAAACACATTTTTTTAGAAGACATCTAATTCCATGCCTTACCCTCAAAATCAAGCTCTATAGGACTCATGATCTTCCATCACTGCAAAAAAACAAGGGTATAAACGACTTGTCCACAATGACTGCAAAATAGTCATTTTGTAGTCATTATTGTGCTTGCAATCATTGTAGTCAAGTCGTTAATACCCTTGTTTTTTTGTAGTGCATAGGAATAATATTTAGTTTGGGGCTCCAAATCTAGAGTGCAAGCCCATTCTCATATTTTAATTTGTTTTACTTCATTGTGGACTACTCACTTTCTCAAATGCAACAAATATTGAGCAAGTAATGGACCTCCAAAGGTATGAATTCCTTGAGAGATGTAGTTCTCTGGGGCTCTAATCCCTTTGTTTGTTCGTAACTTCTACAATAACTTCTAGTTCATAGCTAAGCTCTTTGCGAGCCTTAGCATTCTAGAATATTTGTCTTTTTAGCTTTCCAAATATATGTGGCATGTCCTATATGGATGAGGGATTATTCTTGGAACCCCCACTTCCATGTCCTCCACCTTGGATTTGCAGTAGAGACATTGTCAACTTTAAGGAGTCATATCTTTTAACTTACAATTTGTATTTCCGTGTTATTTAGACCCATGGACATGCGCTTTTGCCAATTTTTTATGCATGTATGGCACGCCACATGCTTCATTCTGACTAGAGCAATACATCCCATTGTTTGATTGGAACTCTTCATTTCTACTCATCTAGTCTCTTGCAAGGCTCAGAAAGTTATCTTCCATGTCCCCCTTGCTCACCAAAGTATCACAAGCACACTTTGTATTCAGGGCCATGACAATTATAATTTTTTTTAGCTTGATGCTTGTTATTTGGAACTACCACCTCAAGCATTGATAACAACCTCATTCTATAAGGCATTGTGAAAATGAAAAAATCAAGCATGTCTTTAGAGAATCTTTTCTACGCGACATTGAATCAAAGCAAGCCATGTACTCATATTGTGAGACCTATGCTTGTTTTGGATGTGGACTTCAATAATTTACATAGATTCTCTATGAGATTTAAAACATGGAAAATTTAGTGGCTAATATACCTTTCATACAAATGCAATCATCCAATGCAACAGTTGCCAATTGGCCACACGCTAAAAGAAAATCGTGTCTACTACAACTGGCTAAACAATGACTACTTGTATCGTCAATTTCGTTAAAATGGTGAAATTCCGTAACTTTGGCAATTTTCACAGTTCAGAGCGACCGCTTTGAAATGTTAAACTGTCCTAGATTTCTGAAATCTAAATCATTTCTAGATGTCTGAAATCTACAATAGTCATAGATGTTGCTTTCAAAGTTCAGACTGCGGGATTTGAAATGTACATTAGTGCTAGATTTCTGAAATCTATATAAGACAAATATTTATGTAACCTACACCCCTCTTAGATGTCACTTTCGCAGTTCAAAGTGGCTGCTCTGAAAATGGCATACGGAATACCGCCATTTTAACGAAATTGCCGTTTTGTCTTATACAAATATTCTATGACTACAAGCAAGGTTATGAGCACCAAGTCTAATGTGTACATTGTTGGAGCTGCAAGATAGTCATAGAGACAAATTGAGAATTAGAAGTCAATGACAAAGTTTGCAAAACTAATTTCATTCATATTTTTTCATCCCCTACACATTGCAAAAGCTAATATGGACTTTGGAGCTTAAGGTGGATTTCATTGTGTTGATCATTAGTTAAAAAGAAATGATTGCAACTACAAAATGACTATAGTTCCACTACAAAACAATTGGCCCAATAGCATTTTAACATCCTTGTGTAATATATTAGTGTAGTTATAGAAAAGTTGTACAATAGTTATTGAGTAGTCATGGCAAACATTGTAATGTGACAACTACATGTTTTATTTGAAGATTAGCAATTAGGATTTCAAGATTCTTTTTCAAAGTCAGAAAACCCCTAAGTTGATTCCTCATTGCAACTACCTTTTGTTGTTGTTGCTTTACACTTTTGTTTTTTCTCCTTGCTATCATTGTCATTGCCTCTTATTTTTCCCAACATACATTTGTTATTCTCCATCCTAGTGTGTTGTGATATCCTTGCCATAGTTTTTCGTGCTTCTTGTAATTACAAGATTGTACTTGTTCTCTTCCATCGTAAGTTATAACTTGCATTCTGCTTCCTCTACTATTACACCATCTTTGTTTAGAATCCCATGGTTTGTATTGCTGAAAACTTGTGAATTATTTGGTTCTAATAATTACAGCATGATTAGGTGGATTTTGATTTGTAATGTATAAATGTGTTGAAAGGTAGAAGATAGGTATTAAAGAAGTTTGAAGGGACTCGGGGCTTTGTTTCTACAGTCTGCAATGTGTTAGGAATCCAAGTAGACATTTGTGATTTATGTTTAATTCTAAACATAAATAACACGTGTATTGGTCATTATAACTCTTTCTTGGGTGTTCACTCATATAGAACATGTTTCCAACAATGTTGCAGTTATAATTTTATTTATGTTTTAAAATTGTTTTAGTTGTTTTTCAATCATTGTCAAAGGTGTACACAATCGTTTTTCAGTTGTTATTGTCACAAAGAATTTCTTTTCAATCATTTAATGTATGAAGAATGACCTTGGAATGAGTTCATCCACTTTCGTGATTGGAAAAACAATTGTTGTAGTTGAAAATTAAGTGCCAATATATATTGCAACTCAATTATTACTAAGGATTGACAAAAAAACCAACATAAACATCCCATGCAACATGAAGAAACAACTAAGAAACAACAATTGGAATGTTTTTATATAAATTACTATAAAAAAATTGGAGGTAAAAAAAATGCTCAAATTATTTGAAAACAAAAAACTTTATAGACATCTTATACAACTTTGTGACATCACCCTGCCTATAGAAAATTTTGATATGCATCATAGTCGGTTTGAAATTTGATGTGCACCACAGTTGTTTTTCAGTGAGACTACTTTTGTGTAACTAAAGTTGAAAACGTCATATAAGATGATATATAATAGCGGGATTGTTGACTAGACATGTTGATGTAACAATGAATGCCACAACACTAAACACGTTGCCAAAATTTGTCGATGAAATTCCAACTAAATTAAGGGATGATAAATAACTCATTTGTCCTTTACAACTATATTTTTAAAAACAACTTGCCAATAATGATTGTAACTCCTCAGATTATTTAACACTAGTTGAGCATGTCCCCTACAATTTAAAAGCAATTGTAAATGTAGTACAAAAAATCTCATTTGAAATCTTCTAGTAACAATTCTTATATCTAGCTACCTATGCAACTCCTTGGAGAGCTTATAAAAAATGAGTTATGTTGTATTTACATGAAGTTGATCAAACAACTAATTGTCTATACAAAAGGATCAATGCATTAGAAATGTTCATAATATTGTTTTTGGAAATGATTAGAATAGGGGTATGTACTGGGGCTTTTTTTTCATTTTTTTATGAAGTGCCAAAGCGATGATATTAAATGTTATAGTGGTGCTCCAAATTTCAACATTCATCCACATATTGGATAGAAAATATCACATTAGCACATACCACATATCCATAATTTTGTTTTCATTCACAAACTGACAATTACATCCAATTTTTTTTTTAAATTTGAAATCTCCTAGCAAAAACTTCACAGTTTGTCACTATTTTTTTTTTCTTCTTCTTCTTCTTCTGGTGCAATTTGACACTGTTTTGCCCTTCAAAAAAGCCCTGCTACATTGTACTTTGAAAGGAGAGAAACCTTGTAAAGGACCAAGGAGTTATTTAAAGGACAAAGGGATGTAGACCATGTAAGAGCATCTCCTGCAGCCCGCTCAAACACCCCTGTCAGGGAAGTTTTGAGCGGCCGAGGGAAATCCAATCCCCAACAGCACTGTAGACGAGGATGTAGAGGTGCGGGGCCTTTCAATTTTGGCTCTATTGCACTAGAATTTTCATTTCTAGTGCAACCCTTTGAGGCCCCTCTTTGTCATCGAGTTCCGTGTTTTGGCAAGTCAAGGGTTAAATTAATGAAAAAGTTGCCTCGGGGAAGCCGCAAGCTTTCCCCATTGGCTCTGCACCATCATTTGCCGGCCCTCTTCTTCCGGTCTGCAGGAGCTTTTCCAACCCCGCTCACTTTGATTTCGCCACTCTTCCCTCCAAAGCCCATTTGGCAGGGTCAAACCAAGAGGGCTGCAGGAGATGCTCTAAGCTTGCTAGTACGTTCTCCATGGAGAGTGATGATTATGGGTGCACATACCTTGCAGAACCTGAGACAAGCTCCGTAGCAGTGCGTCAGTTCTTGGACACCTCTAGCTGTCTCCTGTTGAATCTCAGCCATCGATCTAGAGCCACGAAGGCCGTACATCTGTCCTCTCAGGACTTCCGTCTTTTTTTTTTGGGAAACAAATGAAAGGACTTCCGTCTTTCAGTTTTGGGGGTGGGGGTGGGGTACCTTAACATATATTTTTTTTGGATTTGCGTGCTGGGTTTGAATGCTGCCACTGCGGTAACCTCAAGGTGACGTTTGAAATGTGTACCAGAGAATTCTCATCTGCCTGGGGCCACTTGCATGGGGTGGAGTGTGGCCAGATGCTCGAGCGGGTGGTGCTCAGCTTAACGGCATCCTGCTGATTCCCAGAGGCACTCAGTGTGTGTGGGAATTTCAGTTGCCGACTTACAGTAAGTTAACTTATAGAGCATCTCCAGTGGAGACGGGAACAAGCACGCCAACCACATCATGACGGGGCCACTGAAAAAACAGTAGTAAAGAGAGACCAACTGAATGCAACTGGAAATGTCCGTCAGTTGGCTTACAATAGGAAAAAGTCATAAATGCTAGACCTTTTCATGTTTTGTTATGTGTGCTTGATTGCTTAGAACTCCCCTTTTTACATGAAAGGTCTTTTCTTAATGTAGAATCTTTATCTCTCCTTCTTTTTATAATGCAAAAAAAGTTATTTCAAGTTTGAATTGCTAACTTTGCATTGGGTTAAACTTTTTTTTCAAAAGTCGTCGGAATAGTCTTTTTTTAATGTAGAATCCACTTCAAAATTTGGGTACTGTGTTTGTTTGGGTATTGTGCTTGTTCCTATTTCTGCACTAGAGATGCTCTTACCCGACGTGAAGGTTAGATTCGACACAAATTATGTCATTTTTGTAAAAAAGTGCCACATGTCATCTTGTGAATGGTGTCGTGGACCTTTGAGAATTTGATGTGGAAATTCCATTTGAGTACCTAAGTGCCAAATCAAAACTTCATGTACTATAGCTCTGGTTGAAATGGTTAGTTGTTTTCATCCCCCACTCTTATAGCGTGCTTTCTCAATCCTTTTCCATTTCTTTGTAAATTGGAATGGATTTATCATACATAATGCAAATTAATTGTATTACCTTATACAGTCCCAAGGTCATTTTTCTATCAAACAACATTCAAAATTGCCATTTCTATTGCGTTTGCCCAAGAAAATAAAAAATATATTTTTCTAAGAATCTAACCATAGGATCTTATACTTGACTTGTTTCAAATCATTTACTAAAAATTTCATGAAGTTTGACCATACAAATTGGAAGATATTAGCATGTAAAGTTGGAAAAAAAGAGTTCTTTTGAACGATGTCTTGCAATTTTAGATGACTTTGACTGCCATGTCTCCGCCATGTGTGGAATTTTTTTGCACACATTTTGAGTTTAGAATTTTTTATGTTGAAGAATTGAGTTAAAAGTTTTTAAAAAATCCAATAAACACACACTTGATTTTCATTCTTTAAAAATTTGTTAAATAGAAGTATGTTCAAAATTGAAGAAAAAACTAAATTGTTAATAGCTCTAAGATGGAATTAAAACACAATAATCCCAACATCAAGATTGTTCTAGCAAGCATAATTAACCCTATCACACAATTCTTTTTGAAAATATGTGAAAATTGCATTAAAAAATGAATCCATAAATTTATTTTCTTAAGATGCTTAAATTGCCCAAAAAATAAGACTGTCCATAACTTTTTTTTTATCACTAGTCCAAATAGAATAAATCAAAGCTTCACATAAAGACAAAATATAATATTTTATAAAAAGAAATTATTTATTTTGAAATTTTGTGATCTTATTTTGCTTCTCGCCAACCTCCATTTCTAGTTTATTGTGTCATAACTTTTGTTTATGGTTATCGATTGAAATAAAATTATACTTCCAATAAAATTACATGTTTTTCTAGCTTCACAAAAAAGTTTAAGAAATTACAATGAATATTGAGACTATATGAGCCTATCCGAAGTTGCATGTTGGCCCCCACATGGCTAATGGAACTTTAGAGGTTAAGATAACTACACCTAATTTTGACCACTCTAGATTTTGGCCTAAATTGTACTCCCCCATTATTCACAATAGTCTATGATTGGATTTAAAAACACCTATTTTTAGCACTTAAAAAATTTGTAGTTGAATCATGTGGTGTTCAAAAAATGCATTCAAAGAGAATCTAAAATCTTCTATTGACTACCAACATATTTGTATAAATTTTTTTTCAATATAATAGTGGGAACCATGCAGAGCTGCTTATTTGTGTGATTTTAGGTGTAGTTACTTTAGTTTGTTCTACAATAATAATAATAATAATAAATTTTACTATTGTGAAAAATTGTGTGAATTTGCAAGTCACACTAAGATCTAGTTTACATAAAAAATGAGGGGCCTTCAAAATGGAAAAGTTTGTCTCTCCAAGCCCCCTTGTTTCATTAAAAGGTCTTCTTTTGTAGGTCATGACCTTTGGATTGGCATAAACCACCAAGAGCGCATTAACCAAAAATATACTTAAAAATATTAAAATATATTTAAAAATTAATTAATTGCAAAAAATTTAAAAGTAGCATTTTTTCAGTGAGGAATTTCAATCAAATTAAAGATATATTTGACTATTATTTCAAAGACTTTTTAATTTGAGGACTTTTATTGCCACATATTAAAGAAAGTGTGCTCCACATCAGTGGGCCTTGTTGGAGGCTTGTGACCTCTGATTTCATGGTGCAAAATCATTTTTCAAAGACTTTTAGATTTCAACCAATCAAAACCTTCAAAATTTGCACCTTACCTCTCAATTTTGTTTAAAAAGAGCTTAATATGAAGGTTTGAAGTGGTTAAAGTAAATTAAATAAAATATAATCTACACTATTCTTATATAATTTGAAATAGTATGATGACCATCCATCCTATTTTCATCTTCTTCTTGCAATGAAAATCTAACATTCATCCAAATTAGTGTGAGGGATCTTGCACAATTTAAACTTTATGCATTAATTGAAATAAAATATTTAGTGCAAATATCAAATATTTATATAAGACATTGAATTAATTCATCCATAGTTGAATAAAAGTTATATGAGTGAATAATAAATTTTGTGTAAGGAACAACATTCCTTGTGGAAATTTCTTAAAGGGACACTTATTTTTAATATTTTTATAAAGCAATGAATGTGAATATGTAATAGCAAGAAGACTTGGGAAGTTCTTATGACACTTGTTTAGAACTTACAAAGTACTATTAACAATATAAGTAAATTCAATTAGTGCCAGACCCCTTCACACTAGTTTAGATGAATGTAGATGAAAATTGGATGATGACAATATTATTTAAGATGATGTAAACTAGTGTAGACCATATTATATCAATCCATCTTAAATATTGCACACTTCCATGTTAGTGCACCTCTTAAATTCTTATAATTCCCTAATTGTAGGAATTAATTTTCTTACTACACAACACTCCAATTGAATCAACTTAACTTGTGTTGTAAGAGTCTAATACTCTTTTTGAGCAAGACAAAAGACTTCTATGCATTAGAATATTATAAACTATTGTCATTTTGAATATCAAGCACCAACTACAATTGTAATTGTTTTATGCAAGTAAATTTGGTAGCTATTTTGGAGTAGTCTTGAATGATTAGTTAAGTTTTCACATACATATTTTTCTTTAAATAGTTTGGCATTTCAAATAAGTTGAAATTTGTCTAGCAATTCTTGAATTTTTATCTCATTATCAAGTGAAATATAAAAAAAGAATTTCAACAACAAATGATTCCATGGAAAAAATTAATATAATCGTGCAATAAAATTTATTGTACTACAAATTAGAAATTGATAGTATAAAAACATCTATCTCTAGGTATACCTATAATACCAGATAAGACATTCTTATACTTTGCTAAGTAGTCAAATACATTGACCTTATGGACAATTGCTTGTTGAAAGTGTTTTTTCAAAACTATAGTATCCTCAACCCGAGCCTCAACCTTCTCAAGAATGCAATTCATTCATTCTATCGTGCAATACCCAATTTGCGCATGCAATTTATTTAATGGGGATTTTCATTCCTCTATATTTATGCAAAACAAATACATTACAAACACTTCTTTCATCTCAAAACTCTTTTGCTTATATATTTGCTATTGTATAGTGCAATTAGATTTAATATTACACCATTTTCTTGCCAATTTCACATGTGCACCAATAATAACTATAATCACTTATAAATTCATTCAAATGATCAAAACCAAAATGAGGGTACCTCCACTAGCTTTCCATTTTTAGTATATGGTTCATGCAAATATTAATTATTCACTCCAATACCTACAAATATATTGAAACAAACATACGGTGCCCACACTACCACACACCTTCATATGTCCTACTATTCTATTATTACAAGATTGTTTCCTTTTATTTCTACAATATTTGTGTAGATGATTGTGTTGGGTCTTCTACTTCTCTTCTACAAGCACATCTATGTCTTTGTAGAAGCTTGGTTTATCAATTGGAAACAACATGAGTAGAGAGGCTTATTGCAACACCTTCTCCACCATCAAATCTCAACTAAAATGGATTTAAATTGCAAAAGTTAGAATCTCAACTAAAATAGATATAAACTGCAAAAGTTAGAAGTTTAGGGTGGTTTCAACCAATATGCGCCAAAACTTTGAACCTCCCCCCAAAAATATGCAAACCATTTTCATCGTTGATCTAAAAGGACATGTAACAAAACATGGCTATTGAAAGTCAATAGTTCGTGATATAAAAGTCTTGTTAGCTTTAGAAATATTTGTAGTCAACCATTTAGAGGTCATTATCTATTTTGAGAGAGTTGTGGAAAGTTAGATTTGTGCTTTGGAGGTAAAATTCAAGAAATACGAGGGACAATGTGATTGAAGGTTGATGAGAGGTGTTTTTGATGTAAAAATATATCAAGAGTTCAACGATGAAAAGGGTTTGTCAAAATTTCCTTTCAATCAAAAGATTTTTTTTTTCCATCGAAAATTAAAGGACATAATTAAAATTAGCCTTCCTATGAATAGTGCAAAATAAGAATGTGATCTTGTTCTTAGTATTTAAAAACTTCCTAGAAATTGTCTAAAAACTTTTAAATATTTTAGGAACGCAAAAGATGATTCTATAGAAAGTCAATTACTCAAACCAATGATGGAAAATTCTTAGAAATTATTGAATTTGCAGTATAATTTCACTAAAAATTATGATAAATTTTTTAGTGATAATAATGTTCAAAAAGTTTCAAGGCATTTCAACATTGACAAGTACTTGAACCAAAGGCTACCTTGAATTTTGGTAGAACTTAAATAAATTCAGTGTGTTGACCAATGTACCAGGAGCGTATGACATCCAAACAAGGTCAAATAGGAGTCTTTTCTTACTTCCACAAACTCTTCAAACATTCCATGAAAGTGAAAATATTTGGAAAATGCAAATTCCATCATCTGGAATTTTTACATTTCTTTATATTGACAATTTATTGGCTTTTGTGAGCTCAAATGATCTAAGAGTAGGGGGTCTTTCAAGCTAATTTGGGTCATTTAAAGCCAATGGGCACAATGTGCTTGTCATTTGGACCTTTTATCGAAAATTTAGGTAGGGTTCAATAATAGATTCAATTTAAAAAATAATTGGTGATAATTAAAAGTTAAATCTAAAAGCATCTAAAGGTTAAACAAGGGAAGGAGAGGCCTTGAGAAGAGTATAAAAGGCTACTCCCTTTGTTCTCAAGCCACCCCGTTTTCTTGTTGTTTGCCAAATTTGTTGGCATTTCATTATATGTTATTGACCAATTTGGCCATTTTATTATCTACTTCTTGTTTTAGAGCAACTTTGCTTTTGATTTGGAGTCTTAAAGGACACATGAGGGCTTTTGAATCTTGCCTAATATTACTTATGTCTTGATTTTAGTTTGTTAACATTCGTATGCATTTTTTTGAGTTCTTTAGAATCTTGAGTCTTGTACTAACCATTTAGCGCTAGTTCCTTGTGCAGGAATTTCCATCTTTTTGGAAAAATCCTCCTTGAATCTTGACCTAGAAAACACGTGGTTTGGTCCAAAGTTTGTGGTATTTGGTATACCCTTTGTATTTGTATATTTTCCAACTAATGGTGAAGTTTTGCCTTCAAACTAAAGTTCTAGTCTTTTTTGTTTATCTTGGTCTATTCTATAGGATAAAGCTTTGAATTTGCACTAACTTGCATTTTCTTCCTTCCTTGTCTTTTTTTTCTTATGATCTCATTTTGTATAACAAATATTTGATTTTGCAATTAAATTTTTTAGAACTATTTATTGATCATTTTAGAAAACAACTAGTTCTTTTGCTTCTATTAGTTCAATAGTTGTCCTTAATTTCAAAAATCCCTATTAGCCAATAATTGACTTTGTTTCGAAATTTTCTCTTTAATAGTTCATTGTATTTAAAAAAATTCTTCATTAACTAGTCAAAACAACCTTGTTCCCCATATCCCTAGTAGCTAGCCAAAAGGATAGTCCATAAGTTAGACTAGAGGTCAAAACAAGGTCAATTGATTCTAGTAGATAGTTAGATTGACCTTGATGTCCCATACATGCAATAAATCAGTCTTGAACAAACCACGTGTTGAAAGAAGGTTTAGGGATTCAAAAAATATTCAAAGAAGGGGGGTGGGGTTTCCAAACATATTGACTAAGGTCTTGGGGTCCAAAAAATATATTGCAACTTAGAGGTCATGGGGTTCCTAAACTCTATAAGGGTGGTTGCAAGAAAGACTAACCGTTTTTGATAGCATTTTGCACAATATTCATATTTTTGGGGGAGTACTTTAAAATTAGAAAAATAGTTTAAAAAAAAAATATAACATGTTCAATGTCTAAACATTAAAGAAGAAGGTATCCTAGGAAGTAAAAGCTTAGAGTTATTTTCTTAGTATGAGAACTAGAAAAGTGCAAAAAATCTATAGAAAATAGATTTTTGACATTTTAATTTGTAAAAAATAGGACCTTTTTTTTTAAATTAAAAATTTTCCATTTAAAAAAACTTTATAATGAAGAGATTTCACCAAAAGAAGATTTCAAAACTATCTTCAATGTTCAAAAGTGCATGTGCAAAGGAGCCTTATCAGCATGCAAGTGGAGGACATAAAATAATATTTTAAAAGTTTCCCTTGGTAGGCACATGCCTATCTAGTGTAGGAATAGCCTACAAAAATTTCAAGTCTACATCATTATTTTTGCTAATGTGTGACAAAAACCCTAAATTGCAAAGTGTGACAAATTATCTAAATTGAAATATAATTATTAAAAAGAATTCATTTTTTTGGAAAAATAAGGAAATTCAACACTTCTAAGTTAGCCATCTTCAATAAGAATTTCAAGTACATTGGCCTTATTTTCCAAAAGTTGTAGCCAATGATAACTCTGTCACTCCAATTGTGATGCATAATAGGACCAGTCTTTCTTGCAGTCACCCACAAAGAGGAGTTCCGGGGTCCAAAAACATCTGGAATGAGGTCTTGGGGGTCTAGAAAACATATTAAGAGGGGGGTTGGGGTCCCAAATATTATAGATGAGGGTTCTGGGGGTCTAAAAATATATAATAGATTGAGGCCCAACCACCCAAACACATATTGAGTGAGGTTACAAAAGCCCAAAACATAGACTAAGTGAAGTTCAAAGTTAAAAAAACATATTGAGTGAAGTGACTGCTTGAGTGACTGGAGTTCCAAAAATATATTGAATGAAGGTCTAGATTCCAAAACATTCTTAGTGAGTACTTGGGGGATACAATTCCAATTGAAAGGGACTACAAGGTTTAGAAAACTAGTAGACTAAGGGTTCATTTCCACCTGGCGTTATGTGCGCTCTTAACGGCTACTCTTACATCAGAATTTTATGCTGTGTTCCTACACACATTGTTTAGCAAACGTTGATCCTATGTGGAATCTGACATGTCTATGTGTAAAAGTGGGAACAATAATTAGTTTTTGGAGTAATGACAACAAACTTGCCAATTTTTTGGTAGCATTAGAATCTTTGGAATTTGAAGATTTTTGTTGAATTTGTAGGGTGTTACATAATGTTGTTTTTTGTGTATATTAGCTAAAACCGTTGTTGCTTCACTTCTCCACTACTTCCTTTTTGTACAAAACTTTAGTATATACACCTCTTTCCGGCTAAGGCATGTCTCAAAACTACAACCCGCCCCTTTGCGCACTAAATTTGTACTACTACATGAATTATGCACCCCTCCAATTCAAATTGAAAACATTCCATATCCTTGTAGAACTTGCTACTGGAGTCCTAGCAAGCTCCAAAAGCCTCGGATTTTTAAACCAATACACCACCTTTATGTTTTTCAATGAATATGGGGGTGGAGAAGCACGAGCACAACATTTTGATCAACACAATTTCTAATGTATATGCTAAACCAAGTTGCTATAGACCCTAAGAGGTTTTCTTTTTCAAAAACAAACTTTACTCATGGCTCGTACTTACATGCAAGTGTAGAAACCAAATCTCACACTATCACATATGCACGACTACGTACACAACCTCATTGTGACATTGCATCCTAATTACACCTAAACTAACAAAAGATCTGTTGTCTAAATAACACGATCTATTCAAACAATTGATTATGGAAGGCTACATTTTTTTTTGGATTTATCATGAGCTAAATTCTCAGACATTGAGGATGCATTGACAGACATTGCATCTGGTGGCTAGGCAACCTTCATCAATGTCCAGAGTTGGACCAAGCATTGTTAATAGTGAAGGTTAGTTTACATGATGCTTTAGTGTTTTGGATACAAACTTTTGCCACTTCCTATCGATTTCCAACTTCATCCTTCATTACTAGTGAGATCAAAGCATTGCACAAAGTGATCAAAATTTTAATTGTGTCCTATTGATGAAAATTGACAAAAATCATGATGGTTGTGCATGTGGTCAAGGAGAAATATGTTTGCCTTCATTAGGAAGTAGATCTGGTCATGTCTCACACAACCTTCTAAATTCTTATGGAAAACTAAAAAAACACCTTACAGTCTCAATGCAGAATTGCCATTGATCAATGACAAAACTTCACAAGGAAAAAAAGCAAGATGCTTGCAAAAATCACTCAAACAATTGAAAATGCCACACACAAGCAACATAGAACCACAAACACTAGCACCTCCTACCTCCTACAACACAGAGTGGTTGGTAAGTACAAGCTATGTATGAACCATACACAACTCATAATCTAGTATAATACTTCCTAACCTGAATTCCCGTAAAAAAGATTTTTTCCTACTTGTATGGAGATCTTATCTTCTGCAAACACTAGGTGAGAATGAACCTTGAATGATTTGAGTTGGACATCTTTGGACCTAATTAGTTAGAAACAAAGAAGATCTATAACTAGAACTTGTATTAGGGTTAAGGCCTATTGATTAAGGGAATAAATTGACTCTTGTAAACAAGGTTTGATTTAGATTGGGGACAAAAGAAAAAGTCAAAACAAATAATAGTTGACCTTTGGAGATGCTAAGACTTGAAAATTCTTACAAGAATTGACATCATCATCTTTTGTCAAGTAGTTTTTTGTTTAATTCTTTAGACAATTAATAAGCAATTAGGAGATTGAAAAGTTGATAGGTTGACTTTCCAAAAATACCTATAAAAAAAGGGAAAATTAAAAAAAAAATTAATTAGAAAAGAAGATAGGTTGGAGGTAAGAGGTAGAATTAGTTTTAGACTTCTCTATTTCACTATAATTATCCTATTATGCAGTATGTTAACACCATGAAAAAACACAAGATGAAGTCCAACAAAATTATGATCATAATCATGATCAATGAAGATGGGACCATTGTATCAACAAAAGTAGAGGTATGTGCCTAATTTTTCCTTCTCATAGTTGTTCTTCTCTATAAGAATATTAACCCTAAATGCCTAAGTCTTTTCAAGTGTATTTTTCCTATGAAACTATGAAAAAAAAGCATGGGCTTATAATTATCCCCAATGAAGCAAATTATTATTTTTCTTCAAAATCTAAATGTATAGATATTTAAAGAGCTTGCTTAATAATATGCATACCAATTTTGAGTGCAAAATTGCATACAAATTGTGAGATATAACAAATTGAAATGTGCGTATTTTATTTTTAGTGTATTGCCCCTCCCCATAATGCTTGAGAAATTTGCATACAAGAGTTTTTTGGATTGGAGATGACATGAACAACTAAAAATTGTGTTAACACACTAAATATACTTCCAAAATCTTTAAATTGAAATGAAGAGCTATCAACTCATCACACAATTCACCATGCAATTGTTGAAATGGAATTTTTTTTATAAGTAGAAATTGCAAATAATTCCAAATCAATACTTGCATGTTTAAATTATCAATGGTGAAATTCATGAAAACACTTCATATGTTAGATGTTTTTTGGGGGTCTGGAGGGCCGTTTCGGGCCTATTCCTGAGTTTGTTCCCTCGGCAATAAAAGAACGGCTGTTGTCAGAATTTTTTTTGGAAAAATAAAATTAAAAAATATAAAATCTTAAAATGAGAAAACAAGATGAGCAAAAAAAATAATTAATTTTTTTTTTTAATATGACGTGGCTGTTCCTCTGCCACATCATGCAGCTGCTTCAGTGCAGTTCCAGACAGTTCCAAAGTCTAGGAACCTTGGGAACTCACAGCCCTCCACAAGGGCTAAAAACATGTAATGCTTTCCATTGGAACTATTTTCAAAGCAAATGGATGATTCCAATCTTTTAGATCTTAAATCAAGTGAAATTGGCAAGCTTTGCTCAAAGTCGGAAAATGAAGTAAAATTGGTAAGCTTTACTCTTCCACTAATGGTACATATATGACTTTGGAGACTTCTCAAAATCAAATATTTACCTTTATTAGTGGAAAACAAAAAGTTTCAACAATTAACCTTAAAAATTGCCCATAAATTTTTTTTAAATGGTCAAAGGAATTTAATTGCCTACACCAAAATGAACCTGAAATTTCAGATCAATTGTATATGGTCGATTGGTCTATTAAATTTTTCTAAAATTAAACTTCAAATTTAGAATCAAGTAGTTCATTTTTGGAGGTTTTTGAAAACATGTTAAACTTGAAAAATAGATAAAAATTGAAGAAGTTATGCTTGGATAAATTTTAGTAGTTCATTTGGATGAAAAGTAGTAAAAATCATCCAAAGAAAGTCAAAAAGTAATATTATAATTTGGATCAAAGTCAATATAGTCTAGATTTTTGCCTATTCCCCAAAACCTAGGACTATAGTATAGAGGTTGAAAATCCAAGGAATGATCAAATAGTTTAATGTATCGTGACTAAAGTCTTATTTTCAAATAGAAATGTTTCATAATTCAATTCTAGTGGAAAATATAACTAAAATAACCCCTAGTTTCGGGTGAAGGTTTCATTCACTCATCCAATTTATCTAGTTTTCATCTGACTCATAAGAACAACAACATAAACATACGGTCCCAGTCTTGTTCTAGTGTGGGGGTTCAAACAAGAAGCATGTTTAAGCGAGGGAAAACATAACATATAGTTTAAAGCACGATAGTGCCACCTCATGTTGTAATTGCTTAAAGCATTGGCTCACAATAAACGCTTAAGTGTCACTCGTCATTCAACAAACCACTGTTAGTATTCATGTATCAACAATCAATTATAGGTCTTCACAATTGCTTATAACATTTATGTACTAATTTGCTTAAAGCCATCTATCTAAGCAATCCAATTGTAACCTCTCACCAATTCATTGCCGAACTACACATCTACTTTAAGCTTCTACAGACACAATGCTATCAATACTAATACTCATTTTATAAACTCCATAACAATATAAATTTAGTCACACTATCATTAATACAACTTCAAGCTATTTTCTTAATTTTCACTTATCCAATTCTTGGATACACTCACAATTTCTTATATTATCCAACTACTTGGATTTATATAGACATATATACATACTATGCACTTAATAAACAATCCATTCTTCCAATTACAACATGCTTTGAGCCATCAAACTATCTCCATCAATACAACTTTAAGCATAACCATCACATACAATGTTTAAAGCTTATATAGATTGATACAACCATTCAATAAAAATTATCACAAACAATTGTTTAAAACTACAATCCACTCACTCAAACAATTGCTTCAAGCCTTATTGAGGTCACATATAGCTCCAAGCTTATACAAACAAACAAAATAATTCAATCATATCACACATACACAATCAACTTCTTTAAGCTTATATAGACAACAAATTGATTCAATCTAAAACATATACACACAAATAATTAGTTTAAGCACAAGAAATTAAGAATTGCTCTCACAAAAAATTACACACAACATACAAATAATGCCCAATCATTGGGATTTAAAACTTAAATAATATTCACTTATAAGGATGTCCAATCATTGGGACTTACATACACAATTTAAGAAACATATGCTTAAAGCTTCTTATTACACAAATGATTCACCAAAATACACACATATACTTCAAAACTACAGACACACATTAGAAAACTAAGAAGTGGAAACTCACTTATCTACTTGTTGAAGCATCTTTCTAAATCTTCATTAGTTTAACTGTTAAGAACTTAACATTTACACACTCTTGGAATCCCACGGCAATTCCTCAAATCACTTAGCATTTAAACACCTATCACTATGTATTCCTAAAACCAAAGATAATATGAACTCCATTTACACTTTACAACAAATTTTTTTATTTTTTTTATCATGCTCATAGTCAGAGATCACAACCAAAAGGAAAAGTCAATTTCACAGTTTAAGTAAGTAGAAATTAGTGGATGAAGATTTAAAGTACCTAATAGCGGTCAAGCTTCATTTGCCTATAACTTTTGATAGAAAAATCCAAACCTTAAGTGTCTTAATGCTTTTGAAAGGTAATTGTAGGATTTTTTTTTTTAAATATTGAAAAAATTAAAAAATAAATCTAAAAGTAGAAGTTCAAAGTAGTAAGTAACAAGTAAGTAGTCAATTAGAATCTTTTGAAAATAACCAAGGAAAAATTCAAAGTCTAAATCATTTAAGAAAACTAATAATAAAGAAGATAACATAGGATGAAGTTTGGGCTTAGAATCAGATGAAAGTAGTAATTATCCATTCAATTCAAGTAAAATTGAAACCATAGAAACTTGAATTAACTTAAAACAAAATTCCAAAATTAGAAGTGAGTTTGGAGCAACATAATAGTAGAAACTGAAATTTAATTGGACAATTTAGAGCTAAAAGTCTAAAACTTCATCCATTGAGAACTTTTGATATGGAATTTAGATTAGGACAAATTTTACCATTTTGAAAAGGGCATAGAAAGCTCTACAACTTATACTAGTTATATTCTAGACTTGATTGACTTCTATTTGGAGGTCTAGAGTTTTGGCCCACATTAGCCAAAATTGGTCGAGACTACTAACATTCGATTACAATGTCTTAGGATTTTCAGTTAGGTCAATTAGGATTTAGCAAAATACAAAGATTTGTCCATTTTTGGGAAGGCACAATTGAATAATGCTTAGACACCTATTTAGGAATTCACTATAACAAAAACACCAAGAACCCGGTTGTTCTTGTTCTATCTTGAGTGTAGAAATAAAATGCTCATATGGAGGAGGAGTCAAATGCTTATATTAGTTGTATATTTTGTTCAAAATATATTGCAATGTTTGGGTATTTTTGGAGGTGGAAGCATGTAAAGATTTCCATGAATTTACAAGTTATAGATGTGCAAAACTTGAGAGCACAAGCAAGTTAAGGATTTACATTATTTATATACATTGAAAAAAATCAATGCATTCTAGTGATTTCTTCACATCTTATATCCATTTTAACATAGTGTATACACCTTTTCCTGGCATTTTATAGTCAAACACATGTATAGATAATTTTAAGTCTTAAACAACATTGTTAAAATATTTCAAATTTTTTACAAAGCCTTTGGAGTTATCCCATGTTGTTATAATAAAATCTTAAACATAACATATTGTTCTAATTGTGCATGCAATTTTTTGTACTCAAAACTACACCCTATACACCAAGATGTGAAATGTAGTACGATTCACTTAGGGGTTAAGCTAGCTCGAGAAAAGCTATCTCATCCCCAAGGACAAGTACAAGATTCTTCATCAAGTTGAAGGGATGATTTTTGGTTATCATCTCATCTCCTTTCATGTGTAATTCTTCAATGAGTTTGGGGAATGTAGGATCTCTAATATGAGAATGAAACAAGATCTCTTCCAATTTTTTTATTGGGATATTAATAGCTCAAAAGCGATACAAATTTTTTTTGAGAGAATATTTAGCAATAAATTCTCCTATTTTCAATGGATGAAATTGCTCAATTGTTACAAAAATCTAGGGACAATATCACTCTATTATGGATGAATTTTCACACTTTTGGATAAATGTGTATGTTATCATCCGTGTTTTATATATTTCATTCATGTCAATGAATGTAAATAGCTTCACCCATTACATGTTATTCAGCCCCCGTGGAGGGCTGCGAGTTTTCCAGGGTTCCCAGACTCTGAAACTGTCTAGAACTGCGCCATAGTAGCTGCGTGATGTGGCCAAGCAACTGCCATGTCATACAAAAAAATTCAAAAAAATCAAATATATATATTTGTTCATCTTGTTTTTTCATTTATCCATTTAAAATTTTTATTTTATTTTATTTTTTTACAATTTTATTTTTCTTACAACGGCCGTTCTTTTGCTGCTGGGGAACAGCGCCGGGAACAGGCCAGAAACGGCCCTCCAGACCCCTCAAAAATCATCTAATGACTTCACTGGAAATCACTTTCTGCGGCTTCACACAAGTAATGATGAAAACCACGCTGGTCTCTCCACCGTTGTGGGAACAAGAATCGCTCTATGACCGTGGCTTTTAAGTCCGTGACCGCAAGACCAACCGAGTCCCCAAAGACCTCCGTGGTAGTCCTCCGAAAACAAACACAGCAAGGAGATCCCTTGTGCAGCAAGTGACCCTGGCCACACTCCCGATGCCACCGATCGTTCAGCAACTTCGCACGTGTGTCGCAGTGCACTGATCCAGTCGAATCCACTACGCGCGCTCTGATTTCCACAGTTTGATCAGGTCGCGAAGGAAAGTTCACAATGAACGACAATGAGGTTTCCAAGCAGGTCGAGCAGATGGTGCAGTTCATCCGCCAGGAAGCCGAGGAGAAGGCCAACGAGATCTCCGTCTCGGCCGAGGAGGTAACGATTCTTGGCTCCCTTTCTCTTGCCAATGCAAACGATCCAATGCTTTTGTTTCTTGAGAATTCAAACTTGAATCTCGAATCGAACTAAGCACTACTTCCGATGCTACTTTCGACGAGGTTTAGATCGATGTTAACGGTTGGCGTAACGGTAAAGTAGGGTTTCATTTGGGGGTTGGGAATTAGGATTTGCTTTCAAAAAGGTCGCATTATGTTGTTACGCTGAATTTCTGGAATCTCAGCTGCTCTTAATCGTATGTGGTGTTCTATGGGAGCTACACAAATGTTTCAAAGGAGAAATTAGGGTTACGTTGGTGGTATGGGCTTAAGGTGTGCTATTAGAAAGGCTGCATTGGTTATGATCCTGAAATTACGGGTTTCGCGAATCTTCAATGCTCGAAACTTTGTATTTGGACATTTTTTGAGGTGAGCTTTTCGCGAAGCTTCTTCTGTGTGACGTCTAAGTGACCTTAATTCATTCCACCTAGAGTCTCGTTCGTGTGAGTACTGAATTTGGAGTGAGTTGTGTTTGACGATAGTTTGTGGACTGACGATAGTTTCTTATTACAGGAGTTCAACATTGAGAAGCTTCAGATAGTAGAAGCTGAGAAGAAGAAAATCCGACAGGAGTTTGAGCGCAAGGAGAAGCAAGTCGAGGTTCGCCGTAAAATGTATTTTCCCTCCTTATTCATAGCTTTCCATATTCTGTTCAGGGTTTTGATATTTAGTTGTTTATGAAATGCTAAGTATGGAGGTGCTCAGTGTGGACTTTCTTAATCCTGAGAGTGATTCGTATCTTATTCGTGTTCTTTTTGTTCTTCTCGCAGTGAATACTCGACACAATTGAATGCTTCACGTTTGAAGTTGCTGCAAGCACAGGATGACTTGGTTCGCAAGATGAAGGAGGCAGCTGAGAAGCAGCTGCGGAAGGTTGGCTCTAATGACGATGAGGACTATTCCCAACTCCTGGAAGCTCTCATCATTCAGGTTTGTGGCTTGCACTGGTCGATGGAACTGCCACATGATGCAATTTTAGGGAATGTTATTGAGAAATGTTATTGACACTTCTGAGTGATGCCTACCGGTATTCAATTCTGTGCTGAAACCAGTGCTATGTGGATGTTCAGGGTTTGTTGAGGCTCAAGGAGCCATCAACACAACTGCGTTGTCGTGAGCAAGATTTAGAGACAGTGCAGTCAGTGATCGATTCAGCGAAGCAGGCGTATGCTGAGAAACTTGGCGCTGACGTCCCTGACGTGTTCGTGGACGACAAGCATTTTCTTCCCGGTCCTCCAGGATCAACCAATCACGGTTCTTCCTGGTACTGATGCTCTCTCTTACATAATCGGCTGACCTGATTAATGGCTTGCTCGATCAATCTTTCATTGCCCAGCTGAAACACAATTCTTGTAGTCCTTAGCTGCAGTTGTTAGTACATCGTGATATGAAGTCCCTACAGGCTAGTCAGCTGAGCTTGTGGGACATCACGAAGTCCTCTCTTTGATAGAAGATGGAAGGAGTTGACATGGTTGCTATCTGGCGTGTGCTGTCTGTCTGTAGTTACTGCCTGCTCCTGTTCTGGCAGGATCATGTTATTTTGAGCTTCTAACATTGTGATTTTCTTTGTTCTGAGGTTACAGTACAGGAGGCGTGGTATTGGCTACAAAGGATGGGCGCATTGTATTGGAGAACACCCTGGATGCTCGCTTGGAAGTTGTGTTCAAGCAGCAGCTGCCTGAGGTATGTCAAACTCTGTTCAATGACTTGGAATTTTCTTTGGATTTTATGTACTTCATTGTTTGCGTCTTTTTGTGACAATTCACTGATAGTGTTTTTGAAATGATTTTAAGATATTCTGCTCGTATACTCTGCTCGTATATAAGGAAGAGTGGGTTGAATTGCATGTTTTATGATTTAGTGGCAAGTGCTTAAATCTCATCTGACCTGCTGCTTCGGATGTCGTGATCCTCAGATTCGAAAGCGCCTATTTCCTGCTGGTGGGCAAGCAGGTGCTTAGGCATCAAATGAGCGTATGCCTCTCTTTCTACTGGGAATGTGCCTGTTGCATGTTTCTCACGATCTATTGGTTTAATCCTTGCCATTATTTCATTGCAGCAAGCATTGTAATTCTACATATTTTAAATTTATTTGTTCTTCTCACTTTTGTGATCCTTCACCTGACCCATCTCTGAGAGTTATTTTGAGCTTATCTCCCTTATCCTTTGAGATCTCCAAACCACTTATTTACATAATCACGAAAGCAAGACATGAAGAGAGGGAAAATCAGGAAGACACACTGGATGCTCACTTGGAAAGCTCTATTAACTTAATTCCCTATTCTACTCGGCTCAAGATTGTGGAAGTGATCCCTATGTGCACATTCCCCGTAGTTGTACCTTTCAATTTATGAAATCATCATTTTAAGCCCAAATATTGACCCCTTCTACCTCCTAAGAGTAAGATTGTCTATTGAAATTGAAACTGAATATGGTTTTTGTTGCATAGGATAACAATAAAACTTGGTGCAGTGGTAGGGCTGACAGTGGGTTTGAGATAGTTATGGTCTCTTTTGAGGGTATTGATCTTGTCCAAAAGCTATTATTGCACAATGGGAAAAGTATAGGGTCTTTGTATTGTGAGTAGAAAAGTCACCTGCTTATGATGCAAGTGTCAACCAAACATATGTCTTGTAGGAAATGCAATATTTTTGGGTTCTTCAAAGATGGCTCAAAGATACTTTCATGAGATACTATATTTTATAATTGTATATTTTATAATTGCATCAATGATAAGCTGGGTAGAGTTTTAGCCAAACTAACTAATATATGAAATTTTCTATAACCCTGCTACTTCAAATTAAACAATTTACAAATTTTTCATATAGTTCAGACTTTAGTGAGTTAAATTCCCTTAGAAGATAGATATAAGATTTACAAAAAATTCTATACTATTGGCATTTAAGTATACTTTAGAGCCTAAGTGCCTACATATGTGGCTAGGGAGAAGAATGTTGTTTTAGTTTGTGATCAACGATTCTTTGGAGAATATTATGTAATAATTGGGTGACTTTTTGTAATTGATAAAATGAAAATTTTAGGAACTTTCATTCAATGTTGCAAAATGGTTGTTACTATCTAATAATGGTAGGTTACAAATCTTAATTGTGGTTGTAACAATTATAGTTTGTGTTTTGTACATGTGAACTTCATCTAGGATTCAAGAGTTAGATTTTAGATGATTTCCTATATACCATCTAGAAGTTTCAAATTGCAATAGAAAATCAAGTGAGTGATAAATTCAATCTACACCTACTAATCAATCATTCATTGCCATAAATATCCACCTAACTTTTTTTTATGAACTTAAAAAAATGCATTGACAAGGGATATGGAGCTACTTTGTCAAAAGATTATGAAGTGAAGGCCCATGTTATATAATGGATGGAATTCAAGATGAAGAAGATTAGAAGTGGCAACAATTCGTTCAAAAGCTCACAATTGATATTAAGGATATCAAAGAAGCCATATTCAAATATGTCAATTAAAAGTGAGTCCACCTACTAGAACTAATTAATAACTCATTGTACATTCTTCCTCACTTTTTTGATTGCTTCACCTTTAGCACCTCTTACCCACTTGCAAACAATACATAAGTAACACTCCCTCCGATCCAAAATGATTTTCTAATTTCCATCTATTTTATATTCCAGAATGATCTTCCAATTGTGACATGGGAGGAAGAGCCTACAAATTGAATTGTTGGTGTTTTTCTTAGAAAAGTCAATAAACATTGTTAAAAGTGACTGTTGTCTGTACTATTATTTCCAAACTCTAGACAAGAGCAATAGACTATGTGTTAATGTCACCCATATCTATATGGAAGCTACAAACATAGAATATGCAACAATAATATTGAATAAAAACAAATCCAACAATGGAATGTTCAAATGCTTGAATGGCTTTTATAATTGCTTTCATAAAAAAACTCCACAAATAGGCTCTTATCAACATATCCAAAACCATGCAAGCCAAAGAAACCTGAACATTTTGTCTAACATGAAGATCATTTTGGAACGGAGAAAGTAACATACTTGCTTTTACTGAAGCTAGATTAAGGATATTGTCAAAAAGGAAGCATCTCTTCCATACTTGGTGGGAGGTTTTCATGATTTAATTTCTTTCATTGCAAACACTTTGTAGGAAGGGGTCTTTAGTTAATTAGAAAAATTCAATAATTGTGAGGCTTACATTGTCTCCTATAAATCCACTTGGCCTTCCTAAAGGGGTGAGACAAAAAAATGCTCATAAAAATTAGGAAAAGATTATCAAAATTATGATCATGCACGATTTGGAGTGGACTCCTCATCCACAAAGAATGGCATATGCCTGTGTAAACCCAACTTCAACCCCAACATATTTCTAGCACAATCCCAATTTTAGAAATTTGAGTGGTTCCTTCCTCTAGTCATGGTGTAAATCACCCCTAAATATTGATCAAATTGATCTAGAATGAGGATCTACATGAATAATCTGGCCCATAACCTGAGAGGGGACAAATTCTCAAGGGCGCCTTGCTCTCCTGCACTACCTGCTCTACCTGCTCTGTGTCATCAGCTTCAATTTCAAGTGCAGAGGGACTGCCTCCCTGATATAATCACACAACCAAACGATTTGAAAACAAGCAGCTAAGCCACAAGAAATCTGCCTCAAGTGCAAATGAGGTTCAAAATGCACTAAGTGAGAATGGGGTCCCTGTGCACAAGATGTCAATCGGGTTCATTGTGCACAAGAGACTCTTAATTGACAGTTTAAAAGTGATAGTCCCAGCAAAGGGGAAACACAGCCAACAAAGAACTGAGTTGTCAGTGCTTTACATTACAGAGTTACTAGTCTTGAATTTCATCAATACAGAGCAGTGAATATCGGCAGCCCGATCAAAAGTGAGACATTGAGAGGGTGAATTGGAGATATTCCAAATTTCTGCTTCTCTTGAAATCCACGTTCCCTCATTTTGTAAAGCGCCACAAGTCAACTGCAATGTCTTTCTCCTTTTGCTTGTGGAACTTGTACGAAGATGGTAAATCGTACCTCAACTGCAGAAAACATCAGCAAAGCTGCAGTTCAGTGGAGTAAAACGCAGCACACAAGAAGGCCCAAAACTGGAACATTTACTCGTATGGGAAAGTGTACAAACGGATCTTGTTCAACACATCACTTTACTCGGTGGAGGTAGAAGACATTGGAGAGAGAATTACTTCAAAAGCATTTTGCTCTACAAATGTGCCATCTTATTGTAACAAACCTCGCACAAAACGTCAGCAGATTTGGCTCCAAAATCACGAACAGCTACTCGCTTAATATGCTGCAACAATAAACAACCAGTGCAAAGTACTTGTGCTCTGTCACAACCATATAAAAACCGTAACACATACTCATTCGAATACATGGAATCATACCAAACATACAATTTCCGCATAATCCTATCAAGTACAAGCCATCGTTATCGTCACTGCTGAATATAAAAGACGTGTATTAAAAAGTGCCATACCGTTCTGGTGGAAGACTTATGCAAGGAGTAGACAGCTGTTCCAGCAACCTGCACAAATCATGAAGCCGATGTCATCATGGCTTTTCTGGCTAAAATAACTAATAAAAAAGACTTGGGAACATGTTGACCCTGACTAGCCATAGATATACACCTTGAGAGCAGCCGCCAAAAACTCCATGTCAGCTCCTTTGCGTCTTGTTCCAAAGGGGGGGTTCATAACAACGGTGTCCACAAGCAACCCTATACAGAAGAGATCACATATTTTAGTACAAAATCATGAAGTCAGACATAATCTATGTCCACAAAGTCATCTCAAAAGATCACCCATTATCTTGACAAAGTTATTGATCGTAAGTTCATATCAATCTAAAAGTACATTAGATCAAAATAAAATAATGCCAAGTTAATCTTGGCTTAATGTTCATTAATAGTTGCCAATGTGATATCAAGCTGTAATGCTTATGACACTAACATCACAATTACATTAACGCCATTTCCGTTACACATATATTAACTCAGGAAGAGGATAATATATAAACTGAATGCCTATTAACTTAACCTTGTCAATCTAATGGGAGTTCTTTTGTGATGGACAAGATTACCTTGTAAAGGTAGCTCAGAAAGATTGGCCTTGACAAAATCCATTTCTACCTGTTTCAGTTCTTCCTATGTTAGTTAATGCAAAATGAACATCTTACTGGACAAAAACAGTCAATATGAACCTTAAAAATTGAAGGCACTGGTAGAAAATCAGGAAGAACAAACCCTAAACCGAAGACGCTGAGGGGAGACGATAATAATACGTACCACCAGACCCTCACAATTCTCCTGAGCAAGAGCCAAAGCATCTTCATCAACATCAACTCCTACGACTTGTCTGCACAGCAAAAAGGACCTCTTCATCACATGCACTGAAGACTCACTAACGCAGGAAGCCTAAAAAGGAATTTCAACACATGGTCTGAAGTAAGAAGGCGGGGACTGACACAACTCAACGTAGAGGTACCTAATGGAGACACGTCCCTAAAGTGGACACAATAAAATCTTGCCTCACGACTAAATACCGATTTTCAGAATGTACACCACCACAACAGAACACCAAGGACTTCACGTTGGTTTTAGATCATCTACGAATAAAACTTGAACCCTTATAGCTATTGCATATAGTATCCAAATAATGCATTCTTTCGAGCACGGGAATCCTCACTGACTTGCTTACCAGAAATATAAAAACTTGACCATTAGGGTTTAGGGTTTAGGCTCAACGTTTAGGTGTAGTTACCTTACCCTGCATCTAACAAGGCAGCAGCAATGCCAAGGGTTCCACATCCACAGCCCAGATCCGCCACTGATTTGCCCGTTATATCACCAAAGCTATTCTCTGCCTGGAAGACACACAAACGTTACGCCATTAGAAGGCGTTCCGGGAGGAGTATGCTTGCTCAGGAATTAGGGCAACATGGATACAAACGGCGTGTCACAGAATCTCTTTTCTTGCCCTAAACCACTCGAAACAACCACAATTTCAGAACATTGCTTCATGCAAGCGTCCATTACAGTGTAAGAGACGATAACTGGATCAGAATTCACCAAAAGCAATAAATTACAGAATCAATGCATCACACCATGAATGCAATTGGACAGTACCATGAACAGCATCCGAGATGCAATGTGAGGCCCTGTGGCATACTGCTCCAGTTCCACCTGCCCACCCCCCTCCAAGCCCATCACTCTCTCTCCCTTTGTCCAAAATCTCATCGAAATTCACACAGCCAAACCATCGAATATTGCAGATTCCAGATTTTTGCTAACTACTTTTGCGTATAGTCTATTCTTTATCAACATCCTGCGGTCTCGATCTGTATCCTGTCAAATCTATTTCAAAAAAGTTGGAAGGAAGAAAGCAGAAATGTCCTTGACCGCTGTTCTTTTTCACCATGCCCTCGAAACCAAGAATTCATACCGAGCTTGGCTTTTTTCAGCATCGTCACAAATCAGATTGCTCACCCAAAGTCGAAAGCAAAGCCTGTAAGATTCGCTCACCTTGGGCTCCGAGAATTGAGTGACATCGCCTAAGCAAGATTCCAACTGCTTGAGCTTCATTTCGTCCACCAACAGCCGCAAAACCTCCAAAACACCACCGGCAAGCGCCGACTTCTGGACACAGCATACCCGGAGGTATACCCGTTACGCCACGGTATGAGCGACCAGGCCAGTGCAAGTCGGAATGAAAAGCAATAGATGAAGAATCAGTTTCACTGTAGACGGACGGAGGCACCGACGGAAGGCGTGAATCCTCATCCACATCCCAGTCTTTCTGCGGTTTTCCGTCCGCCAGAAAAGGCGAGCTTCGTCACTGAAGGATCCAACGAGCTCCCAACGAGCGGGGAGGATGCCACGAGGAATCTAGGCTTTGGACTCGACGGAGAACCCCAGCGACGGTGTGCTGGGTTTCGTTGGTTTCGTTGCAGCAGAGCGAGCGCGCGAGAGAAACGAGAGAGACGACAGAGACAGAGACACGCAGCCCGCCCTTAGTCACAAAACGAACTCAAGCTTCCCGTAGAAAGAGAAGAAGATGACACACACTCACCAGCTGATGGCGGAGAACCGCGAGCAGGAGCTCCACGCAGTCTCAATACTAGCTCCGCAGCGACTTCGCTTCAAGTGTCGTAGTCACCGCAGCTCTATGGTCACGATTCCGAGCTCCATGTCAAGGTGCGATCATTTTCGCTCACCCTCTCAACCAGGTTTTCGGGACAGATGACGAGCGTGACGTGTGTGTGTGTGTGTGTGTGTGTCTGTGTATGACGGTGTTAGTGTGAGTATGAGGGAGGGACTTGCAGATGACAAGATTGAGGGCTGGAGAATGATGAGTGTGCGAGATGATGGCTCCTGTTGCTCACTCATTGAGCAGCCGTGATTTCGTTGGGGGTGGTAGCAGGTGTTTGTTGTAGTTGTTATTTCTATTTTATTTCTGAAGAAATCAGTTTTTCTTTTTGACCAGGTTTGGGCTTGCTCTTACATTTCCGAGGTGACTGGTTCGCAACGAAGGGTGGTGTTTCGACTTTTGCTGGTTCTCTGTTCGGTAGGTGGGGTGCAATGAGCGTAACGAATTTGGTTTTCTGAACTCCGGTCGATACTAGTTATGTCCTTGCTGGCTTCGAAAACTCAAAAGGGATGGTGGAATAGAAGGGCTTTCGAAACCAGTTGCGGCCATTCGTCACATGTTCGGTTGAGCTTCAATCAATCATACTACCACCATAAGCAACCACTGGAGGGTTTTGGTCATTTTCAGGAATCTGTCTGTCATAGGAGGAGATAAGAAATTTCCATGCATGCATTGCTTTTCGGAGAGCTGCAGTCAATGAGGATTTTGGATAATCTTCATTTTGAAGTGACATGGTGGTGCCCGTGATTTGCAGTGTGGAATAGTGAGGTTCTTTGTCTGTAGTATCTGTACATTACAATCTGGAATTAAGATTTACGCTCTTTGCCACATTGTTGCAGTATGCAGTGGTCAGAGGGTGTGTAGCAGAAGCTATGCTCAGCATATGTGGTGCGTGTCCGAAGCTCCGAACCGAGTGCAAGAAGCAGAGGCATTGGAAAGCGAGAGACAATATTTCGTAGTTGAGCCACTGGATTATCGACCTTTGGTGTACAGGTCTGACTCTTTTTTCTCTTCACTAAAGATGGAAGATAATGCATTAGCTTGAGACCGATATGGATCCACCTGTGAAGAATAACATCAGTCACGATTCTAGAAGCTGCAAACAGCTATATCATGGTGCATTGGTGGTTGCGCAGGCATTGCAAGGAGTGGAGAGCGCAACCTAATCGAGCTTAGCCTTTGTCTTGAGCTTGCTCCTTTGAGTATTGGTCACATAGTTTAAACATTTTTCCCAGGTAGTTGTAGATCAACATGACTTGCGCTTGCACAAGGAAGGATTGCTGGGCTCCCAAGAGCGTCGTCTACTCCGCAACGCGGGCCTCCCCAAACATGGCGTGGACGATGTGTTTCGAATATCATGGATAAGGCGTTTAGATTCTCCGGTGTGAAAGTCGTAGAGGTTCAGCTTCTAGCTTGTGCCTGGAGACCTTCTGACATGTTGTGTGTGCGTCTGCACCCTTCGGTTACTAACGGCTAGGATTCAGGAGGGCTGTGCGGTGCCCTCTCTCTCCCGTTGTGAAGTTGGGCAGCCAGGTGAGGATGAGGACGTTGCTTAGTCTCCTTAGGGAAGGATCCATGTGCAACAGGAGCTTGAACCCTTTAGTGCTTAAGCTAATAGTCCATTATGCACTAATGCCTCTTTATCATGACCTTCTCTAAACTGGCATTCTGGAATACCCCATACTATCATAGACTGTAGCACTTTTGTCACTTTCAAACTATGTTGTAGTGGAAAATTGATAAGATTATAGAGTTTTGAGTGTAGTAACTTTCAAACCGTATTTCTGTAGTTCAAAAACATAGGGTCTTTCTATTGGTGCATTTCTTACTTCCCTTGAAACTTCCTAATGATTTACTTGAACTCCTATAGATATGGAAGCGGCCAATTGGGCAATTAGGGTTAATGATGTCCTACCTGGATAGCTATCCTCCTCCGTTACTTCCTGGGGAGTTGGGGTTTATTATTTAGCCGATACCGGATTGCCCAGCTTTGCCAGTGTTGAGAGTTGTTATTCCCGTTTGTTTGTGCAGCTTCTGTAAGTACAACGAATGAGTGAAGATGGTGAAATACACTCGTATGGAGGAGAATAAACGCGTCTATGACGCACAGTATGACACAGACGAGTACGAGTCCTTGACATGTGAATGTCACCACCTTGCACGGGCCAAGGAACTGAATGGCTCTCGGCGAAAGCCGTTCTTTTGCATCCATTGTAAGACAGTTTACAAGGATAAGAACAAGCTGAACCTGCACAGGCTGGAAGGCTGTCTTGCCGTGACTAACGATGGCACGAAGACAGTCCTCAAGATTTACCCTGTGTTTGGGAAAGGGCAAAGGGGTGAAATTGAGGACATTCTCATCAAACACGGTCTGATGAATCCCCGGAAGAAGCCCTCGAGGGCGAAGCGGAAGAAATCGGCTGCAGCTTTGAAGGACTCGGATCCTTATATGGAAGTAGAAATGGCTGTGCAGGAAGAGCAGACCCCCCTTCGGCCTCAGAAGCTGAAGGTGCGGGGGATGCTCTCGTCTTCTCCGTCTCAGGAGGCGAAGAAGCAGCACAAAGATATTGATGTCATGCAGATCTCATTTGGACACCACGAGCAAGTGGTGGACAACCCCAGCAGCGGTGGCACTTCTGCAGTTGTTGGGCCCGGAGAGATGCAGGTGCAGATGCAGTTGACCAGGGATCAGGTAGAAGCCAAGGCGCGCGAAGTTGCTCATTATATGCAACAAGATACCTCCATGGTGTCGTGCCCCGAAGTGGTGCCATGTCCCGGTCTTTGGCACTTGATGCAATTCCAGTTGCTACCAAGTGACTTCCCTGATGTGAAGGATGATTCCTTCCTTCAGACTTTTTTTGATTTCGTCGACAAGGGGCTAATTGATCCCGGTTTGCGAAGCTCGTATGGAACGTGGTACATGGAGAGAGAGGTACATGCACACTCATCAGTCATTAGAGATTGCATTTTAATGATCCCATACATGTAGAATGTCGTGATAGTTTTTCTTTTTAGTTCTGGTTTGATGTCAGTCTTGCTAAGTGTGTCTCCTTTGCAGGAGAATGCTGGGGAAGAGGAACAGAAAGCAGTGAAACTTACGATGAGCCGGTTCAAGTTAGTTGGAGGTCGACCTGATTTATGTGTTCGTCACATGGAGAAAATGGCCTTACAAGCGTTCCTGCAATATCAGAAAGAATGGTTTCATTATAAAGAACAGGTGGATGCAGCTCAGAAGGAGCTGCATTTACGGAGAGAGAACTACGTGAAGGAGAAGTTGGAGGATTTCGATGCAAGGGAGCATGCTCATAAGGAATTGACTGTGTGGCATTGGTCCCCTCTGCTCCATCTGTTGAAGTCCGATTCCATTGGAGGGGTTCCACCTAAACCTTGGCTGCATTCGGAGGC
This sequence comes from Antitrichia curtipendula, assembly GCA_951230915.1. Classification (NCBI taxonomy): domain Eukaryota; kingdom Viridiplantae; phylum Streptophyta; class Bryopsida; order Hypnales; family Leucodontaceae; genus Antitrichia; species Antitrichia curtipendula. The sequence continues at coordinate 30,804,905 of OX579636.1, forward strand.
GGAGCAAAAGAAAATTGCCCATGCTGTACTGGTGAATCGGAAAGTGGTTGTCAGTGATCCTCCCCATTGTCCTTTGATAGTCCGTATGTTCAAGATTGTCTACCTTTATTGTTTCTATAAAAACAATACTCTGTCTGATCCGGTAACGGGACTTTTGCGAGAGACCATGTTAGGCTACTCCAGCAGTGAAAGTGCTGCTCCTGTGCTGAGAATATCGGCCCAATCTGTTCTTAACGAAGGATGTTTTTTGTTCGCGAACTTGCCTCCGTATTCAGAGGGACACACTGAAGTTTTCCGGGATATAAATTCACTGATCCATGGACCGGTAGGTGAGCGAGAAGCTGTTGTGCAGAAAGTGCAAGTGTTTCTGAAGATTGTACGTCAACGAGCAGCTGGCGATATGGCTATGTTACACCCAGAGGAATTTCGTGTGCTTTGGTGTGGTGGTGATGAAACTCAAATTGCCGATGCGTTGAAAACGTTTATGCATTGCCTTAAATACCGTGAAGATTTGGATATGGGTTGGGTGCCATTTCCTGCAGGTGCCACTTTCTTCTACCTTTCGTATTATTTATGTACTATTCACTTTTATGGCCGCTACGTTTTTGAACCAAATTACATTGTGAGCATTGTACTTCACTCTCGGAAAGGAATCTCATTCCTCAACCCCCCACCCACGTTAAACTGATGCAGGGCACCCTGACTGCCATTCTGGTGCAGTTATGCAAGCAAGAGAGGCCGTCCTGAATGCTATACACAAGCTGCATGACCAGCGCGTGCTTTCTGATAAGAGTCGTATGGGGTCGGCTTCAACTCGCCTTCAGTCAATGGAAGTGAACGCGCACGAAAAGTTTCAAGCGTTAGTGGAGACCTGCGTTGGGAAGTCTTCACTGAGAAACTCAGTCGACAGTGCTAACGGTTCTCTAGGCAAGGAAGATCTGGAAGAAGACGAAAGCAAGTTTGAAAGGCATTCGAGTTATTCAACAACCAGTGGATCCGTGGATGTAGAGCAGGATTCTCGTTCCTCTCATGAGATGAAGGACACAGGCATTGATGTTGAGAGGCCTCATCACATACATGAGCTGGCCAGTGCTCGTAAACCTTTCAACACTTCTCCGGATCTCAACCTCAAACTGGATTCCAACGATTCCTATGATCCTGCATCTCCCATCAGGAAATGCGACATGACGCTGACCGCGCATATGGCTGGCTTGCATGTTGTCAAACCTGTCAAAACGGTTTCCGTTCTCGGTGTCGAGGTCCAAGCCTCGGATCCTGATGCTGCTCGGATTTCAAGTATTCCTCCTTATCCTCATCACTTTTATGGTACTAGTAATGATGTCCAAAGCCCTAACGGTCGTGTCTATATGCCAAATGTAAGTGTCCTTAGACCGTCTCCTAGTGCCCCTGCAGAGAGTGTCCATGTCGTCTCTTCTGTCAACCACCCCACCCGGCGTTCTGAAAGCTCTTTTGGTGCAGAAACCCCAGCCTCAGCTTCAGGCAATCGAGTTTTGGAGAACTACAACTCTCGTCGGGTCCCTCTTTTGTTCAACAATCAATCTTCATTCTCAACAACATCCACTGCTAACACGTACAATGAGACTCTTAGAGACTCCTCAGCAACTCCGGTTTTGATTGTTGCTCGAAAGGGTTCAGATGGGGAGCAGTGAGGGTGTTGTATCTTTTCACGTATCAGGTTTGGTTTGGTTTGCGTTGTAAGATAGCTGCGTCTACAGGTCTCTTTGTTTGTACATGAGAACCTCGACTTCTATATGTGGTCTGCTTTGGGCTTTCTGTATTGGTTTGTGTGGCCAAATATGTTCATTTATATATAATTACATATATTGTGTGTAATCCCAGGATTCTATTGGCAACTCTGCTTGTGTGGTACACTGAACCATTTAGAATTTAGAGGCAATTTGTGGGACTAATCCCTTCCAGAGTGTTTAATTTTGAAAACGTGGGTTCTTGGTACCATATAAATCGTTATTTACCCCTACAGGACCAAACTGCGTTTTTTGGCAACATAGCAATTTTGGGCAGCTCACTATGGATGGAGTTTTTCTTTTATTTCTTTGAAATTTTCATGCAACATGTGCTTGAGGAGTAGCTTTAAGGCCCAAATTTATTTGTAACTTTTGACTACATGGTTAAAAAGCTATTGCATGATATGTGATTTTCTTTGAACTTTGGGCAGTCCGGGCAGCTCAAAAAAATTCTTTAAAAATGACTTTTTAAAAAAATAAAAATTTGAAATTGATTTATTAGATTTTTATCTAAGTAGGTAGCTTTGGATGATCCCATTTTGATTGATGAGTCAAAAGTTATGAGGAGTTTTAGTTTGGGGTAGTTTGCCACTAGTTATAGAATCTATACATTACAAAAAAAGTTTGAAATCTTTTATTTAATTCAATTTTTAATATTTTTGAAAAAAAAAAACATTAGTTGTAGATTGTTTATTTAAAACATTTTTATCATTGAGATTGGAATTTTTCAATTCCATAAATAAATTGTTTACAATTTAGTATATTGGCTCATTTTCTACTTCTTTCTACTTATTATTTTTTTTGTACTTGTTGTACAATTCCAAATGATTTGGAAATTTTCAAGCATGTAGCCAACTTGAATTGAAGAATGAATCCAAAGAGTTACAACCATTTGGACTTTGTTTCATACAAATATTGCCTTCTGAAGTGCAGCTGCCCGGATTTTCGCAGTGGTAAAAAAAGGATTTTTGTAACTTCAAACACTAATATCTTGCAATCTACACGGCGAAAATTTCTGAAATTTTTTCCCCATCTTTTCAAATCAGTTTACTAAAAGATCCTACGGTTAAATTTTTCCTAATTGTTTTTTTTCTAAAATTTGGTGGTTGTCTTAAAAATGATAGTTTTAGAGTGGTTTTGGTGAAAACATAGTCAAAAACCTTTAAGAGTTAAACATGGAATTTGGATCTTTCAATTGATATTTTAGGTTGAGTATTCCTTTGTACTTCTATTCGGTAGCAGCGCCTTGATTTGTCAGAACAAGGGTTTGAGCTTGGTTCTTGTTATGAAATTGTAGTACTTTTTGTTGGGTCAGTTGATTTGAGATTTGAGATTTAAGATTCTCTTAAAATGCATTTTTTAGACTATGTTTGAACAAACTATGGAGTTTTCAAATTGTTGAAAGTAGGTGAACCTAAAATAACCCATAATCTCTCATGAATAGAAGCTATACATTTTAGGCAAGAATTTGTAGGAAGATTTTAGAAACATGTCACAATCAAGTTTAGTCCCTCAGACCATTGAATTCAAAGTTTCATGCTCTCTACTAGTTGTAGTGTGTTGTCTAAATTGATGACTCTACAATGAAAATCTTGTTCTTGACATTCCAAAGTATCTAGGATAATGGATTGAAGAACATTGTTAGTTTTTTTAACCTATTTTAAAATTGTAGTAGCTTTGTTGTCAGGTAAGATGGATTGTAGTTTGACAACACGATGTGATTCATAATTGATTCATGTCATTATCGAGTCTCATCATTTTATGATATTCTAAGATTTTCTAACAATGATAATATGTGCTGTTCAAGAGAATAGGGAGCGTGTTTGTTGTGCATGGCCTCATAATGAAACAAAGTGCCAATCAACAATATAGGTTGGAAAACGTGTAAACTCAATGGCCCATGCACCTATTATAGATCTAACTAGTTTTAATAAAAAAAAAAAATTTCTATCTATAAGCACTTGATGTTTTCTATATTTTACTTGACCATAAAATAGACTTATGAAAATTCATGTATGATTTAGTCATTGATGCAATAGAAAAAAATGTTACAAGTAGAAAGTGATGTGATGTGAATTGACATGAATTGACATGACATGACGTGAATTCTAGTGTAACCTATTGTTCGTTTTGGTGCACTGGAAGAAAAAGAATGCAACTTTGATGAAGCTACAGAGAGTGTAAGGTGACATAATGGCTAAATATTAACCGTTATGCAAATGAGCGGAATGAAGAATGACAGAAATGAAGAATGACAACTGTACCGGAATTTCTACATACGTACACACATTTAAAATATTTATAAGAAGTAAGTTAGAGGGCATTGTGAGCAGTATGTAACTTGTGTGGCAGAGCTGTAACAGACAGAGCTTGGTCGAGAATTAATAGTGTGATGATATTGTGCATTTATCTGCACAGCTTTTCACATGAGTATCCCAAGTGGTATTTAAAGAATTTGGTGTATATCCAGTGGTACACTTTGCAACATATTTTGTAAGGCAGATGATTGAATTGTTTTGGCATTGCTTGTGATAATTTCATGTTCACAGCCACACATAGATCTAAACAATGTTTTCTTGGTGAGGTAAATCTAAATGTAAAACTGGGTGAATGCAAGAAACACTTGTCCTATTTTTGGTCCCCTTTGCTTTGGACAGGTGTTTTTTTGCTTATAACATCTGCATAGTATGTTCATTTTCTATGAAACTTGGAGTAAAAGTGCATGTAGTAGTTGTAGACATTGGGTAATTTTTTTTTTAATTTTAAATTAGTTCACTGTTTTTAAATAGATCCAAATTGGATGTCTACCTAGGCCATTTTGGGGGGGTTCAATACAATTTTTGAGCCAAAAATGCAAATTTGGAGATAAAAATTGGGATACAAGGACTTCTACTAAAGTCACAAAAGCCCATGAAGAGATTTTCTAAAAATAATAAAGTGTCAACGTTTGACATGTTCTCAAAGTGCACTACCTTTGTGTAAGTGCAAAGGGCACAATTTTTCTTTTCCAAATATGAAAATTGTTAAGAAGGAGCACCTTCAAATTAGAAAAGAATGTTTTTGTTTGTTTTTTGTTTGTTTTACTATTTTTACTATTATTTTATTGTTTAAAACTATTTATCTATTTTCTTGGAATTTTCCATCACTCTTTTTTTGTGCATAACTTTTATAGATAAAAATTTTTAGATCTGAAATTTGAGAGACATACTATTTTTAATGACTTGCAAATTATCCATATTTTATTTTATTTTTAAAATATTATTCTAAAAAGTCCCAATACCACAGTACTAGGCCCATTTTGAGCCAAAAAACGGCAGTTTTTTCTTGCAATGACCCAACTAGACATTCTAAGCTTTTTAATGACACATTGCAAGTATACATACAATTCTTTCTTAAATTTTTATTGAATTTGTAAGTTAAAAATTGCAATTTGAATATAGTTCAAGGTATACGCTTCTAGACATTGTGAGCTCATGTATATATTTCAATATTATACAGCCAATCCTATGAGGTAAACATCCATTTTATTATCTTTGCAAATTTCACTGCATACAATATAAATATCACTATAAATAATTGTGTTGACGATGGATTCGATGACCACTTGGGTGCTATACAAATTTGTTCATTAAAGGGGCTAGGTTTCCTAGTTGCAGTATTTAGGTTGGGAGCATATATTTCTACAATCCCATTGTTGCCACCAACTGTTAAATCATTAGGAATGACGAGTTGGCAACATTCACAAATGATGCTCAAATTTGACACTTTCCACATAGATTTGGGATGCCTGAACAATGGCACCTAAACTAGAGATTTTGCATAGATCTTGAGGATGGGTGACTAGTTTATGAATGTATGTATCATTAGTACAAAGACTAAAAATATAGTTAATCCCTTGTAGGGAAGGTTTTTGGAGTTTTTTAGTGGGATAGAGGGAGTAATAATTATAAAAAAGGGACAATTTTATGGAATTCAACTGTCAAATAATGCATTGGAAACAAGACGATATTATTCCTTAAAACACCTCAAAAGGACTAGATAATGTTTGAGAGCATTATGGGACATAATGCCAAGTCTAATAGTTCATCACAAACGTCTATATGTGTACTTTTCACAAATCCAAGGGTGTAGAAAGAGGGTCTCTGTTATGAGTTATAACGCTTTTCTGACTATCCAATGGAATGGTGACAAATCTGCCTTGAAAACAGGACTTGGCATTACGTGTCCATTATCCTTGACACACTACAGGTGGGAAATCCCCACCTGAATTATACACGAACCTCCTTAATCCTTAATTATTACACTACAGACCTCCCCCAACTCCGTTTCCAAACCATACAAGAGGGAAACCGATTGCCTGGTTTCATTTCCGCGGCCGGTCGGCTCTCCTCCCCCTTCCAAAAATGCGAATGAAGAGATCGAGCTCTCCAGCTATCCCGTGTTCTGGATGCCGGCCGCAATGCCCTTCATGGTGAGGATCACGGTGTCCTCCAAGCCCGGCGCAAACTCCGTCGTGGGGTTGAGGGCGATGAGCTCCGAAGCCCGCTTGGTGGGCTTGGTGGGAGAATCCGGCAGAGGTAGAGAGCCCTGCTCACGCATCTTCTTCAGAGTGAAGACTTGTTGCACGTTGAGAGCTGTGATGTATGGGTCTCGCAGACGGATACGCTGCTTCAAGGTCGGGTTTCCTTGCAGGATGTCCGTGTGCCTTGCAATCTGCAACAGCAGACCATTAATAATTGATTCAGCGGTAAATGGAACCTACAGGGACTACATTTGCAGAGACTCTCGGACAGGTCCAAGAGAAGTATGCCGAGGACCCCGATGTTATTCTCTACGATATGGAAGGCAGGAAATCCTACCGGAACCTTATCAGAACCGTATCAGAAGTACATCAAAAAGATAGAGGACCCCGGCGAATTATATCAACCCTATCATAGAGGACTGTAAAAAATTGTTGAAATCTTAAGTGAGATAATCTACACAACCTCGCAGTCATTCCGACGTTATCACAAACCCCAGTTGCTCCGCTCCATAGAGATGTAGGACTTGTGAATTGTGAGGGTCTTGACAAAGCTAGCACCTTAAAGTATTGCGGTCTTCAAAGCATCGGGCATTCTAGGCCATGAAGAAGAGAACCCACGGTATTCTAGCTTTCCTCCGAGGTACGGGTGTTACAGTACAAACTAGTCAAGAAAATCAACGAAATTAAGCAGGGCTTTCAAACTGAATTGCTTACCTTGAGGAGATGCAGTTTAGTCTCATTATACTTTCGCCGCAGCTCCTCTCCAAACGGTCGCAACTCCTCTGTCACCAGCAACCTATCATACAACTCCGCAATCCTCGGATCCCCTTTCGCAAACACCATCTCCACCAAATCGATCGTCACCCTGAAGAACGGCCACTGATCATACATTCTCGCCAGCGTATTCATATTCTCCGGCTTCGCATCCAACGCCTCCTGCAACGCCGCTCCCAGTCCGAGCCACACCGGCAAATGAAACCTCGTCTGCGTCCACGCAAAGATCCACGGAATCGCTCTCAACGACTCAATCCCCCCACTCGGTTTCCTCTTGGAAGGTCTCGACCCGATGTTCATGCGCCCGTACTCGAGCTCCGGAGTGGCAGTCCGGAAATACTCCACAAATCTAGAATTTTTAAACACGATGGATCGATACTCTTCTGTCGCGGCCACAGCCATGGTGTCCATGAGGTCGCGCCACTCGGGCTTGGGAGCGATAGGGGGGTGCATGCCGTGCTCGAGAGTGGCGGCGGTGAAGCGCTGGAGGGTGCGGAAACAGAGATGCTCCTCGCCGAAGGATTGCTCGATGACCTCGCCTTGGATGGTGACGCGGAGGGAGCCGTTGATGGTGTCGGGGGGTTGGGAGAGGATGGCGAGGTGGGTGGGGCCGCCGCCGCGACCGACGGTGCCACCGCGGCCGTGGAACATGGTGAGACGGACGCCGTATTGCTTGGCCACTTTCACAAGATCCTCCTGCGCCTGTGGATTCGGAATGGTTGCACTTGGGTTAGCTTTCACAAGGAGAAATCGAAGATGTCCATCTTCCATCGTAATGTTTGAAGAATTCCATAGTCACTGTACGTCCACCGACGATAGAATTGGATACACAAAGACACACTAGGAAAGGAATTTGGACACAAAAGGGACATTTGTCCAATTTTCTCTCTGGATTTCTCCTACACGTGTTCTAATCTGTAGTCAACATTTATACTGAAGAATGAAAGCATATCTAGAAGCAGAAGAACTTTGGCGCAGTGGCCAGCATAGTTACAAAGAAACGGCGTTCGAGAATGATCGAGATCACTTTCAACCTCTGCGTCAATTTGAACAATGTTCCTACGTTTGTCGATTACGTCGGAGAGGTTACAAATGGAGAATACAGGATGTTGGAAAAGGAAGACATAAAATGTGAAATTGGTTAGGAAAAACGTAGTAGCAGAGAAGCGTAGTGCGTGGACATACCTTGAACATCTGCCACGCTGCCGAAAGACGCCCGGCGTCTTTGCCCGAGTCCGAGTACCCGATCATGACCTCCTGCTTCCCATTGATCCGCTTGAGGTACCAGTCGATGGAGAACAGTCGCGAGAGCGCAGCGGGCGCTGACTCCAGATCCGCCAGCTTCTCGAACAGCGGCACCACGCGCAGCGGCGTGGGCACGTGACACTCCCTCTGCAGGAGCTCCACGGCGAGCACGTCCGAGGGCGCCGTGGCCATGGAGATCACGTAGGCGCCGAAGCAGTCAGACGGAAGCTCCGCGAGCACGCGGAACGTGTCGAGCACGTCCTTCACTTCGCCAGTGGTGGGCAAGTCGGGGCCGAACAGAGGGCGACGCCCCTGAAGCTCGTTCAGCAACCAGTCCTGGCGCTGCTCCTCACTCCAGTCCTTGTACGAGCCGATGCCCAGGTAGGTCGTGATGGCGTCGAGGGCGTCCGTGTGACGCTCCGATTCCTGACGGATGTCCAGTTTCACCAGACTCAGACCGAAGCAAGACACCTGACGCATGAAGTCTAAGAGGCTGCCGTCCGCGATCGGCTTGTCGCCCGTCTCGCACAACGAGCGGTGACAGAGCTCCAGCGGCTCCAGAATCTGTCGAAAACAACCACAAATGAATCCATCTCTTCACAACTCAGATATCATCACAACCTAGCCCACTTCAATACTACGAGAAATTCGTGACATCAAGGTCGTGCTCGCTACAATGAGAGATTTCTGTGCGCTAAAAATGTGACATTCAGCGGCTCCAGAATCTGTCGAGAACAACCACACATGAATCCATCTCTTCACAATTCACAAACTATCACAACCTACCCCACTTCAACAACTCGAGAAATTCGTGCCATCACGGTCATGCTCTTGCTACAACGGGAGATTTCTGAGCGGTAAAAAATGTGACATTCAAGTGCTCGTAACTCTGAAAATTATAATGTTAAAACATTGAAAATAAGGACTTTCAGGTATTCGGATCACAGGGAGATTATCTCTGGTTCCTGGATTGCCATTCCCGGTTTTACGGTTTTCCAACGTGCAAAATGTGTGCCACTAATTTTCCCTGTTTGCCTCTGTACCTGGTTCCCCAGCTCCTAGTGCAAAATCATCTGGGAAACTGCTGATAATCTCTGAAAATCATTGCTTTCAGTTATTAATATGAGCGTCAAAAACAAGGACTTCAGAGCTTAGGAAACTAGTCCTGACTTCCAAGGACTCGGATGGGATTTGATGATGGATACCTGAGATGCGTCAGTGAAAGTGTCTTCGATGTTGATGTCGCTTTTGCCGTTGGCGAGTAACTGCCGCATGCGTTCGCGCGTGTTGTAGAGCTTATCACGCATGTCGCCCAGCAAGACGCGGAAGGGCTCATTCTGTGGAATGTGTTTCCAAAACTCAATGTAATGTTTGGCCTCTTTCATGGAGTGGGTATCCAGGGTCGTCACTCTCTGCTTCAGCTCATCACTGCATCGCCACATGGACAACTACACCAAAACCAATAAAAATTAATTTAAACGTGAGAATCATTATGTTTAGGATAGGGGTTCAGACCTTTAGGAACATTTGGACATTAAAATTGTTCAAATGAGATTGTAGCTGAGCTTGCTACTGATCTCAGTCACAACTTTCAAATTCGAGGACCGCAAGTGGTAACTTCCTTATCTAAATAAACTGTGGTGAACAAAGAGAACTATTCTTTCCAGCGCAATTATTACGGAACCTTTTGAACTCATAAACTTCTCCTTAAAACAATTTTTTTAAGCTATCAAGGACTAAATCATACATGACTTTGTACTGACCCGATTTGCTTTGAAAATAATTAGAATTGATCTCTTAATTCCACCTAAAAGACTTTTAAGAAAATTATTCAAATTACCTTGGTCCTATGTGGTCATCTAAAAGTGTAGTTTCTCTAATCACCTAATGATCACGTTCGTTAAAATAGACAGGTTCATAGCGTCAGGATTGTGATAGTCCAGTGTCGGGAGCATTGAAAAGTAGAACTTCAAGTGCCCAAACCTCTAAAAATCAGGACGGCTAGAGATTACGAAATATCGATGAAATCCGTCATTTTCACAAATATGAGGCTCTGGAAGATGATGAGCATGAGAGATGACGCAGAACAGGCAGTTGAATTCAACACAGTGCCATCCAAGGGAGGGTGGAAAACAAGTTGAAGGTTGAAGGTTGCAATGTCCACTCACAGTTGCCACGTGTGACAAACGCATTCACCAAACCACCAGTAACAGTCGGAAACCAAATAACGAGGGATTTAGAGACTTCAAAAATGGGAAAGAAGGAATTTGAGTGATGGATGGAGATGTCCTGTTAGCTCACCTCGAACATGAGTTCTTCGATCTGGGAGTAATAGAGATTGGCGGCCATGAGCCGCGCCAGCAGACATACGTCGCGCGTCACGTCTGGCGTCACGCGCGGGTTGCCGTCGCGGTCGCCGCCCATCCACGAGGAGAATTGGATGAGCGGCACGTTGTGAGGCAGCCGCTCCATCACGCCTATGGAGTTCAACGCCGTGTCCACTCGGCGGAGGAACTTGGGCAGGCCATTCCAAATGGTTTCATGGAAATAGCTCATGCCGGCTCGCATCTCGTCTTGCGGCGTGGGCTGCGAGCGCCGGATCTCGTCCGTGCGAAACGCAGCTTGAATCTCGCGCTGCAAAGCATCGCCCAGCTCCTCCTTCTCTTCGGGAGTTGTGTTGTCTTTGTACATCTGGGCCAAGCAATTCCGAATCCTGCCATGGCCACCACACCAACCGACACCAAATCAAACCACATTGGCTTACAATTCACCCAGGAGCAATTCACCGAGAATAGGCTCTTGTACCGAAGAGAATCAGTTGGGGCAAGTGCTGATCAGGAGAAACCACCCTCCCGGAAATATACACGTCTGATACATTCTCTCCGTAGAACATACACTGGGTGTCTCCTGAGCAGCGCGCTAAGCAAGCAATTCACCGAGCATAATCTCTTGCTCTTCGCAGAAAAAGATCTCTTGCACTTCACTGAGGAGCAATTCACCGAGGCTACTCTCTTGCAATTCATAGAAAGTGATATACTGAAAATCCATCGAGGAGCGATTCAGCTTAGAACACACCAGTATTCTGTAGCAAATCCGCAGAAAAGAAAGTCACCGAGCATACTCTGTTGCAATTCACCGAAAATGAATAGGGTTTCTCACCGCGAGTGCTTCTGGAGAAGGGAGCGGCGAACCGACTGAGTAGGATGCGCCGTGAAGACCAGGTCGACCGTTTGGTCCTTGAGGGCCTCGAAGATTTCTTCCGGAGTTTTGCCGAGCTGCTTCACCAACCGCGTGAACGTCTGCTCCATGTCTGACTCCGTCAATGCGCTGTTCTCATCGCCAATGTTACCCTTCTTGTTGGCCGGACGACGGCTGGCAATTTGCACCTCTTCGGCCAAGTTCCCCAGGTTCAGCATGTGCGAGAAGGAGCTGCACACCACGATCGTTTCGCCCGCATCGAGGTTGTTGAGCAACTCCGACAGCTCCTGCAATTTCTCCTGCGCGGCTGGCCCGTCCGTTTTGCAAAACCCGGACGAAATCTCATAGCATTTTTCTACCTGGAAGAGCAGTACGAGAACACCCAAGTATATTCAAATGCCATGGGCTGAAAAATGCATTTTCAACTGCCACATTTCTACGCTTTCTTTTACAAAAGCAAATTGATTTATATAATTCCCAAGGGCAAGCATGGATCCTCGAGTTTGAGAAAACTCCGTCGACATAGACAACCCCCATCAGATTCGGGTAACCCACACCGTCTTCTACAACCCACAGCTTGGCTAGAACCAAGCTCTCGCAAGACTCAAAAGCATTGATTAGCAGCGAAGATTTCACAGCACCCTTCTCCCTGGCGCGTGCATAGTGAGGAACAAACACGAAGTATTTCAAGATGCCATGATCATTTAAAAAATCAACTTCGAATGCACATTACTATGCTTCGCTCGCAAAATCAAACTGCTTTCTGTAATACCTAAGGGCATGCATGGACCCTCAACGACAGTTCGCCAATTTCCTAAAGGTTTGAAAAACTCTGTCGCCATAGAATCAACCACACATAGAGTTACTTTCTGGCTGGAATCACGACCGCAGGCAGTCCAAAAGCAACAATTAGCAGCGAAGTTCGAAGCTCATGTACCGTTTCTTTGAGCTCCTTGCCATGCAAGCTCTCCAGCACGTTGAGGAAGCGATCCAGCAAGAAGGCGCCGTAATCCACCAGCTTGTCATCCTCGGAGACTTTCTTCGGCACGAGCAGGCGCATCTGCGCATCGATAGACCGATTCTTTTGCAAAAACGCTGCCATCTTTACACCTCACAGCCTCGATCTCTCTGCTTCTTTTGAATTCCACAACAAAAAAGTCACACTTCCACTCTACTTCAAAACTCCTACCCGCTCAATTCCTCGCCTTGCGCAACAAATCACACAGCGCTACACCACAACGCTACCCTCCAGCTTTCGCTACCCAAGTAATTTGGTACCAAATCAGGAAAGACATACACAGTACATCTTTATATTGCATCCCCAAATTCCTACCTCCGAGGCTTGCAAATTGCAACTCCTTCCCACCCGTCGAGCTCGCCCCACCACGATCTGATTCTTAATACAGAGTCCAGTCAGGCGCGACTAATTGGCAGCGTCATGAGTCAGGCACCGAGACTGGACGCCGCACCAGCTTGGCTACCCGGCTCTCGGCAGCAGAAAGCGTTATTAGAGAATACTATGAAGACGACTTATAAAGAACCTCGCCTCCGGCACGAATATTGAGCATTATTATTAGCAACAGGGGGTGGGGTGGGGTGGGGTGGGGTAGGGGTCCACCCGCTCCCTCTCCTCCAGACTAGGTGTGGCAAGCACAGGAATCTAGTGCCCGTTGTCCTATTCCCCAGCAGTTGGAAAATCACAAAACCCTACCTTTTGCTTTGCCGTTGCAGCATCACATCACATCACAGAACTTCAGTCTCTGTAACTGAAATTCATAAACTTCATCAGTCTTTGTAAACGAAAACACGGGCTCACTTCTCGAGTTGCACTGTAGATTCATGTACCTTTGAAATTTGTGAAAAGTAAACAAAAAGTAAAAAAGAATTCTAACTTTGGGGGGGAAGGCTTTGGCGGACGGCGATCACGAATTACGAGATCATCAACTTTCGGGGACGTACCAAGGAAATCATGGAACGATACTCTTGATCGAAGACCTTGAGCTCTCCAAGACGTTGCAAACTTGCAATTGACTCTCCGTCACTCACTGCTTGATGAAAACGGAAACACGTGAAGGTGGGGAAGCACCACTCAGTGAGGAGCTGTGAATCATCGATCGGGAGCCATCCATGAGATGCGGGAACGTGGGATCCAGCGCTCGCGGGTGCTGAGTGGTTCCGAGAACTTTAGAATTTGTTCCGGGAATCGTGCAATTGAATTTCTGACGATTCTGGCGATTGTTTCGCGTGCAAATTCCTCGGTACACATGGCGGGTGCGCGCATGCGCCGACGCACGGAAGATTTCTTAGTCTGGGGTAGACCTTGAGGAGGATGTAGCCATGTTGCTGATTTGAGCTTCGGGGGTCGAGTGCAACGAGACTCTTGCGGAGGGCCAGGGCGAACTGACCCCTCTATTGCCCCGGCCAGGGGTAATTGTAGAAAAAAAGCCCCCTATTTTTTGCCGTGATTTTTTGTATATCTAAACCTCCCCTAGCTAATTTGGGTCCGCTGATTCCAAATCTGAACTCAGAATTTACAAATTTTATCATCTGATTGCAAATAAAAAATCCCACAGTGTTTTCTCCAGGGGTAAAACGGGGCAATAGAGTGGTCAGTTCGCCCTGGCCCTTGCGGAGGCTCTTGTTTTACCCTTGAGGAAAACGCAGTAACCTTTTATTTGCTAGGCAAATATTTTTTTGCAAATTTTGAGTTCATATTAGCAATCAGAGGCCTCAAAATAGCCTATAGGGGTTTCAAGAAATACAATAAGCATAGCACAAAATAGGGGGCTTTTTTTTTACATTCAACCTTGGGCTGGACCTCCACAAAAGGCTCATTGCACTACTATAGACTTAATCGTTGCAAGGTTTTAACGGTCCGGGGTGAATTGACGGCCAGGGATATAACAATGCTAACAGGCTTAGTTTCGTCCCCCCCAGGTGGAAGTATAATTCCCTTCTATATACCTGGGGGAAGAGTTTAGTTATAATGCTGCACAAGTCATTGGTTGGGCAGAGGTGAAGCTGTCAGAGTTTGGTATGTCATTGGCGAGGCTAATGTTGAGGGCTCCTGAGTTTGGGGGAGCAAAAGGGACCCCCAGGGAAGGTTAATAATGTTATGGAGCCCTCATTGCCCCACCAAAAGATAATTGTAAAAAATTGCCTCCTAAACCTATTATAAGTTTTCCATCTATTTTGTGCCAATGTTTTTTGTATTTCTCTAGGAGCAACTTAATTTAGGGCTTTTGATTCCAAATATGCATTCAAAATTTTCAAATTTTATCATGAGTTACAAATAAAAAAATTCAGTATTTTTCTTGGGATGAATGAAGGGATCAATTCATCTTGGTCATGAACCAACCCCCTCCCTTATCCTACTAAAGTTATTCCAATTATTTTAGTTAATTTTAGGGGTGCATGTAAAAAAAAATCTCCCCTATTTTATCTTCTACAACTCTCCTACCTAATTTGAGGCCGTTCATTACAAGTATGAATTCAAAATTTGCAAATTTTATCATACATAGCAAATAAAATATTCATGTTCTTTTATCTAGGAATAAATTAGGAATGCATGAGCGGGTGGATTTATCCCTTTCGATTTAAACAATAAACCCCCATGTATGCAACTCCCATATAATATGGCCCTAATTATAATCACTTATATTGTATTTTAGTCCAATTTCAAGGGATTTTATTTGTTTTAATGTAGAAAATTCTTGTACTCTGTTTGATAAAAATCCAAAAATAAAATAATTATATAAATGAAATGAATATTTTTTGAGGTCAATAATAGCATTAAAAACCTAATAATACGATTTTTTTAAACATGTATTGTGGGACAAGCTACCCAACTTTGGAGGCTTTTTAATAAAAATTTAAGATTTTATTATTATAAATAAAACACTAGGAATGAATTTGAATTTGAAGGAACTTCTTGTACAAATGTTTGAAAATTATGCATAAGTGTTTCAATTCTTCATATATATTGTAAATATTTATAATAAATATGCAATCTAATATTTTACACATCTTATTTTATTTTATTTGGTCTTCACCTAACTTTTGGGTTCTTTTAATTTGATATAATTTTTACAAAGCTATCCTCTAAGTTGTTTCAATGCTAACGACCCACATATATGATACAAGAGTTGCGTACCTGGGTAAATCACTATTAGTGGAAAACTAGTGATTAAAGGTAAGTTAACCCTTAGTGCTCTAACTTTGAAAATCTAGACAACAAACAGAGAGGTTCTAAGGGCTCTTTTTACCATATAACTTTTCATTCATATCGATGCTTGATTTTTTGAAAAATACACTTTTCGTATGATGAATTTGATGACATTGAGGTAAATAATCTATATTTATAAATATGTAAGCAAAAATATGCAAAAATATAAGAAATGATTCTAGCGTTAAAGTGTTAAGGGACCTTAAAGCAATTCCAACAGTCTAAGGAATTACATCATCTTGAAGAAATACAAAGACCGATAGAAGGAAATTGAACCTAAAAAGTGACTACTTTGTAATGCATAAATTTGGGTAGAAAAGAACCTTCTCAACTCACTAATTGGGCCAAAGAATTGCATGATGGGCTCAAAAGTTTGTCATGATTACCCAATTCTTGTAGCGTTTTGCACAATACTCATGTTTTGGGGGGGAATACTTAATAGTTAGAAAATTAATTTATAGAAAATATAAAAAAAAACATATTTGATGTATATACCTTTAAAAAGAAGATACCTTAGGAGGGAAAAACATAGAAAATTTTATGAGTCGGAGAACTACAAAAGTAAAAAATCTCATGAAAATAAATATTTTCATATTTTATTTTTTTTAAATAAAAAAATGAGTTTTAAAATAAGATGAAAATTGTCTATTTGGAAAGAGTTTATGGTGATGATATTTCACCAAAAGACTGATTTTAGAACCATTTTTAATGTTAAAAAATTGGGTGCAATGGGAGTGATGTTTTCACTCATGTGGAGGACATAAAAATATTATATTTTCAAATTTTCTTAGATAGATATATGCTTCCTAATATGCAAATACCAGCTCCAGATCATTAAATTTGGAGACTCATAATGTAGTAAAAATCCCTAAACTTTGAAGTGTGATAAATTAACAAAAATGGTTTTTAAACATAAAATAAAAAAATTTAATTTCTAAAAAATAAAATATTTAATTACCATCAAGTTAATCATGTTCAATATAAATTTCATGTTCATTGGACTTGTGCTTCAAAAGTTATAGTAGATGACAAGAGAGTCATTCTTATTGTGATGGAGAATAGGACTGGTGTTTTTTGCGATGACCCTCCTATGTGGTGGTACTAATGATGGTGTGGACACCTTCATACTCACCTCAATTAGTCTAAAATTAATTAAAAAAAACTCAAAGCTTCTTAATGGGGTTCAAATTTCTCCTAATGACTACCGTATTTTGTTACAACAAATTATTGTTTGTCCCACCAATGCAACTCACTATTTATTATTTCAACCAACCACAAAGACTCTTAGTAGCCTAATGCAAAAAGAGTCTCCATGATTGTTAATCCAATGAACTACATTAGAAAAAAATCCAAAGGGCCGTTTTACAATCCTAAAGGACCCCCCACAAATACATTTAATTTTGCTTAAGGATTAGTTTTTTTCCTATAGTCATTTACCTTACGTCATGATGTTGGATGATTGTCAATGCCTCAAAATCCGAGTACAAGATGTTAAATAATCATAATTAAGGTATTGTAATGCATCTTAACCTTGATTATTGCATACCTTGTACTCTAACAAAGTTGTGGAAAAAAAAAATGTCAAAAACAGTCCAATGACATCTACCATCAAGAATTTTTTTGATGGCAATGTAAAAGACGTAATTCATTGACAATTGGTGAGAATAAAGGGTGAATATGTTATTTTTATAGATAACTCATTGTCTATGGTGAATCCTCAAAGGGCATGGGATATTATGAAGATAGATCATAGTAAAGGAATTGTGTTCAAAGTTGAATTTCATTTAGGCATAGTAGAATTAATTTTTTTCAAAAAACTTTGAAGTAAGTTAATGTGGGGATTCAAGCTAAATTTCATCTCCAAAAATCCATTTAGTATTTTCACTATTTTGAGACTCCAACTAAAAGTTATGGCCAAATTTAAGAGAGGGTGTTTGAAAATATTCAAAAAAATGTCCCTTCCAACCTCTCTCTTAAATGTTTTTGGCAACTAGCTTCAAAAGCTTGGTTTAATTTGACTTGATTTGTTTTATTAGCCAATTAATCAACTTGTACTATGATGCGTGTGGTTATTAAACATATCTTTGCTACACCTTCATTACTAAGTCTTGAAGTCCTTTGCAAAATTCACACATGCTAATACCACATATTCCTAGGCTCCATGTTCTATTATTAATAGATTGATTTGTTACTTTTTGGAGGCCCTCTAGAGGCTTGAATTTTTTCCTAATAATTTGTGGAAGAAAAAATAGTTTTGGTGGAGTTGTTGTCTTCAACAAAATTGCAATTTGGATGTACTAAAGAGAATATTTTGGCAGGGTCAAGTCTTTATTGCTTACTTTTCATTCAAAAAATACTAGGCTGGTCTTTTTTAGCATATGGCTAGTGATACTTTGACATTCTAAATTAGGACATCCTAAATGCATCTAATATACTGGTCCTCTAAAATCTTTTTAAATTTTTGATTGGTATATAATTCAAATTTAAATGATATATTTAAAAGTGCATCACAAACACTTAAAATAGACCCAATTTTATTTTAAATTAGACTTTGAATAAACAAAAGAGACTCATTGCATTAAGAAAATCCAATAAAGTAAAATCTTGCAAGCACTCACCAAGTGATGAAGACCTATACTAGAAAAAAAACAAGTCAAACACTTCAATACTTTAATCCCTAATTGACTAAAGAACCTACTTTGAGATTTTTGAGAAACTCAAGAAACCTCCCGATTGACTTAATGATTTTGTGAAAATTCATGAATTTTTAGTATGGATGCAAATCATTCTAATTTACATATGAAGTTTTGTCTCACAACATTTTGATAATATTACAAAAGTTATAAGGTTTTCCTTTATTTAATTGTCAAAGTAAGCAGCTAAAATATATTCCAAAAAAATGTTGATTAGTTTTATTTGATTGTATAGATTCAAGATACCTCTTCAAAAGACAATTACACCATTCAATTCTAAATAATGAGATGAAAGTTATGAGGAGTTTTAAATTGCAATATAAGTACATAGAAAAAATATATGAAGTTGTTTTTATAACTCAATTTCTAAAATTGATTTCTAAATTTAAAAAAAAAAGATGTTTATTGCTTACTAGAACATTCCCACAATTGGAATTAATAATTCTCAATTTTTTTGTAATTTTATTAGTTGTTTGATTTTTTCTTTAATATGGTATTACCTTCTACTATATGATTTTCTTAAAGATGAATACAAAAGTTATTTTGGCTAATTTTTCCTTTTAATTTCAACTCATTTTTCCACACATTGACTAAATTGTACAAGTTTTGGGACACACATTTTTTTTCTTACAAAATATTAAAAGACAAAACTTCACCTTTAGGAAGGGCTAAAAAAATTACTTTTGGAAATTTAGGTGCATTTGAACTTGCAATTAGTGGTGATATTACCCTAAAATTTTGGGAGGATGCATTTGAATAAGTTAACTAAAGGATTCTATGGTTAGATTTGTTAAAAAATAATTATAGATGAAGATTTTAAGCTTGCTTTGGGTACAAGTATTTTGGAGCAATATTGGGCTTCAAAATACTACAATAAACTAGAATTAAGACTAGTTTATAGGACTTTGCACTTTCAAAATTTGAACCATATTGATTCACTAGATTTAGCGTAGGCGTCATACAAAGGATAAAGTTTAAGACAAACAAAGTGAAGAATTAATGAGTGATCTAAATGTTTATATTAGGGACTACAAAATAAAGAAGTAGCTTCATAGCAATATTTATAATTACTATAAAAATTTGTCCCCCTTAATATTGACCTACTTCTTTCAAGTTCAAAAAGTAAATTTTTTTTTTATGATCGTTTGTTGTGGGCTTTGAGCATGAGAAGACTCTTCCCCTATAGTTGTTGCAAGGCAAAGACAAGCCACATGGAGAATTAAAACTATAGTTGAAGGGATAAGGTACAATGTCTTTGAATTTGACTCTAAGGCTAAGGCATGTATTCCCAAAAAATTAAGGAACAAAAGTCATATACAACCAAACAAAATGCAATTCTAACATCTACAACTATGTACTCTGGTATACATTAACATCCAACAAGAACAATTTTCAACGAGGGATGAGGATTTTACATAACAAAAGTGCTTTTTAAAAGGCATTTGCATATACATAATTTTATCACAAATATTTTTATTTAAGGAATTGACATTATTTGGAATCTTGCAATAAATTTATTTTTTTATCAATTTATGAAATGGAATGGAATGGAATACAATATTAATTATACAAATCCACCACTAATTTGGTGGTATTCTAAAATATGTCTAGTTAAGATGTAAAATTTTGTCCTTGCTATTCTAATAAAAAAAAATCCATATATATTTTGCAAAATACCTCTCTATGCCTTAAATGAGTTTTTGTTTTTTTTGTTGCAGTATCTATGATCTTTGTCTTATATTGCATGTACTTAAGAACGATCTCCACTAAGATTTTAGTGGTAGGTTTTGCATGCATTAAAGATAAAATACCTTTTTCACTACCTTTCACAATCCCCCAAACATTAGAAGAAAAAGTTGTCCGCCACAACTAGTTAAACAACAACTAAGTATCCTATATGATTGTGCTATCACTTCAACCATTGTTATTAGTACCATATCTTCCCTATACATTGTTTTAGTGACAAAGTAATCGTAGCCAATGAAATGTAGGATTATTGGAATATAACTGAGTTCAAATTTAGAATTGATGTGAGCTATTTTCCATCTAGTGTTCATCACAATTGTCAATGTGGACAAGTCTACGCTCCATGGAATCCACCGTGTTAATCTTCAATTACCCAAAACCTAAATTTGAATAGAAAACAATTGCAAAGTCCTATACTTGCACAAAAGCTAAATTTGATTAGAAAACAATTACAATTGTAATATGAAATAATCCAATAAGTTTATTGAATGATCAATTTTGTAAAAAATTAACCCCTAAAGTCCCATTGTCCCTTTGGAGGACTAAATGGATAGGCTCCTATTGTTTCAATATTTGTATTTTTTTTTTTAATTTTCTTGTGAAGATAAAAAAACATATTAGCTTTCCAAAAATATAAATTTTTATTTCAATCAGATCTTGGAAACAAAAGTTAGAGCACGAAAAGCTCTTTTTTGAGTTCGGCAGGCAAAAAAAAAACTTCAAAAAAATTGAAAGTAAAAAAAAACTTAATTTTTTTTGCATGAATTATATTTTTTGTATATGGAAAGGTTAAGAACTTTTGCTAGAGCAACCTCACTGTTGAGATTAGTGTATTTCAATTTCATCTTAGAGCATTCAAAAATTAGGTTTTCCTTCAATCTTGAACCTACTTCAACTTAACAATTGTTCATTGTACTTCCAATAACATTAGTGTGCCCTATGCCATTGCCATGGTCAAAATAAAAATAAAAGTAAATTTTTAACTTTTTAATTCATAAAAACTTTGAAATTCACACTGTAGGTCCAAACAAAGCCCGTGCACCCCGGCCTCCTTGCCGAGGGCTTTCCAACGGTATTAAAAATGCTACCAGTGGATGCACTCTTTGGGAGATTTCAACATAACAAACAAAACAATCTAATTTAAGGTAGAGACTATTGTGCCCTATATTGTAGTTACACTCAAAATAAAAATAATCTTTTAATTATAAATTTTTTGAAATTCAATATTTTTAATACACAAAGGAGTGCAAGGGCTTTATTATAGTGTGAGAGGTTGTATTCTTAATACAAATAGAAAGCTTTTGCACAAAAGAGTGCAAGGATGACTTTGTTTTGTGGCGTTTGGACATGCAACGTGAAAGTTATGATTTTTTCAAAATCAGAGATAATTTAATTAAATTTTTTATTTCACAAAACTTTGAAATTCCATAACTTTCATACCATAGGTCCAAACACTACAAAACAAAGTCTGTGCAACCTTCCTTGCAAAGAGCTTTCCAGCAGGACGAAGGACGAAGAACGTGACTGATAGATGCACGGTTTAGGAGATCTCACTATTGCAAACAAACAAACAAATTTAAGGTATGAATGGATACTATAGAGAGAGAATTTCTAGAATGAACTAGTGTAACCTGTGACGTTGCTATGGCCAAAATGTAAGTAAAAACAATTTTTAAAATTTTAAAATTTATAAAAACTTTGAAATTCAATAACTTTCACACTATATATCCAAATGCTACAAAACAAAGCCCTCCTCGCCAAGGGCTTTATGATAGTACCAAATATTGAACTGGGAGCACATGATCCAAGAGATCTCTCCGTAGCAAGCAAAGTATCAAAGCAAAGTATTAATGATGCTTGGATGGATCCCACATAATGTTGTCAACATTAAATTGAATAAAGGAGACCGCAACAACCCTTTCTCTTGGACAAGGAACTGTATACCGAATCAAGGTGTGCAAAACGTTCTTCTCCACTTGGGACTGATGGTATTGTTTTTCAATGTGTAATGTAATGTGACGTGCATAGTGCTTATTGACAACAAAGATTTGTGCTTACCGACAACAAAGATGAGGAAGTGACAATTCGATACAATCTATGCAATGAACCGTGGTGACACCACGAGGAGACTGAGGAATGCCAATTGGCCGAAGTCACCAAAGGCGTTCCCAGAGTTCCCGGGTGTTCATTTGGCGTTTCCTGACATTCCCAATGTAGGGAGCATCACCTTTCTTAGACGGGACCCTTAAAAAATACTAGAAATGTTTGATTTTCCATATAATATAATATTTTGGAAATCTTTCAAATCTTTCAAATCTTTCAAGCATATTTTATATTATTTTAGAATCTTTTGGAACCTTTTTAAAATATTCTAATAATATTTTTATATTATTTTTAGAATATCCTTGGATAAATGACCAAGTAATAAGGATAAAACTTAGATGCATTATAAAATGTTGCTTTCATGACGTTGATGAACTTTATCCCAACAAAAAGAAAAAGAAATGATGTTTGAAGTATATCCATAATTATAGTTAAATCTTCAAAAAATTTAAATTAGTTAATTTGAAAGTTTCAACAAATTTATATTTTATATTTTTGGAATTCAAAATTTGGTAGTATTGTTTAGAATTGAATTTTTTTCATTTTCAAAACAAATAAAGGAAAAGATTTTATGAAAAGAACAACATTACTTTATCTAAATTTTTTAACATTGCAATGTAGAGGGTTTTTTTTTCAAAAGAATTCATGGGTGGGGTTTAACTTGGATTCACTTGGTTTGAATTGGCTTGGAAAGTAGACTTGATTTTCTATTAGTAAATAATTCTGATTTATTCAAATTTTATGTTTTGGGGCTTAAGTAGTCTTAAAAAATAGACAATGGCTAGAAAAATGACCTTATGCAATATTAGGGATTAATATTTTATTATCATATGTGAAAAAATGGTACTGACCTTCTAACTGCCCAAGCCCTCATTCCCAAGCCCTCATTCCCAAGCCCTCATTTTTTTTTGTCTTATGTACAAAACTAAATTGTTTTCTCTCTATCTTGCACTTTTTGCAAGTAAAAAAATACTACAAAATTCTATGGCAATATAGCTTCATGCATGTATGATCTGATTAGACAAGAGATGATTTGTGAAAAATTTATGTCTCATTTCAAACCAAAATGATTCACCAAAAATTTCTAAAATTTTAGTTCAAACGGCTCAAGAGTACTCTTGAAGAAATGAAGGGATGAAATCTCTATAAATCACTAAACTCAAAGTATGTGTATATTTCAAGCCACTAAAATAAATCTCATGTATAGATTTTTCTAGCTTATATAGAATTAAATTACAAAATAATTTTTAATTTTATATCAAATTATTGGTGACTGCAATTATAGATCTAAATATATAGATAGAATCAAAAATTTATAATTTATAACTTTTATCTATAATATACCTCTTTAGTTATAATTTGTAATATTTTTTGCAATTTAAAGAGGGCTATAGGCATTTAGGAATAAAAAAGATCCTACAATTAAAAATTATTATAATTAATAATAAATTAAAGATATTTTTCATTTTATTTTTGAGAATATTAGAAACTTAAAAATAAAAAAATTTCAAAGAAAAAGTGATCTTTAGTTGAATAATCTTCTACTAAAATGCTTGTCAAAAATTTACATTATTTTGGATTGAAATGAAATATTTACTACAAAAACTAGATTTTAAGACACAACTTTTATAATAATTTTGATTAGAAACAGAAATTGTATGATGAAAAAGCAACCCTACATACGCTTAAGTTTATTGTATTTTTCCAAAAGTTCAAATTTTATCCGACGGCATTAATAAATAACAATAAGTACATACTTCTTGAACAATTGCCACATACACTAGTAACGCAACTTTTATAATCTCTAGATTTAGAATCTTCTTTTCTAGAAAATTTTG